>JAGXCT010035041.1:0-20382 GCA_022495035.1 Philopotamus ludificatus
AGAATATCGAGAGCCCAGAAATGATACGGACGGACTATGCCAGTTTATAACATCAGGATAGCAAGATCTAATTTTTGGGGTCGTCCTTTTTGTGCAACATCTTTGAGATTCCTATTTGCATTTTTAAACTTTTTAAACAACCAAATGAAATTTACAACCATAGCTTTAACGTAATAACAAAACTTACGTGTTTGCGAGACCGTGTCATTGACTGCGAATGAGCTCATCGAAGAGATTTTGATTACTTTTCGGTCCCCCTAATATATCATTCGAAGTAGCACTACATTGCTATTACATTCGATGATTTAACTGGAAATATCCATATAAATAATTTTTTTATTTAATATTTTCTTGTGAAAATGTGTGTAAATTCGGTTTTTCCTGTTTGTTTTAGGAAATGCCAAAGGTATTCGGGCTGATCATAGTAATTTGAATGTTTGCTAATAATTGCCGTTAACCTGTTACCTATAATTTTGCACATATTATATAATATTTACGACGTCTCATCAAAACAAGTAGTATGTTGTCGTAAATCTGTAATAAAGATAGTTAATAAATTCCATTAAAACGAAAATGGGAATGCAAATATATGTAAGTCTATTAGATTTAAATAGTTTCATAAAGTCATTAAAATTTATTATTGATCATCGACTTTCTAAATCTAAAATTCCTCTGTATATTTCAAACAGTTTTATGTATTTAATGAACCTTTTACCTAGAGAATCCGGCGAATACAGATTTGATTTTTGCAGAAAATGCTATTCACATTTTTTTTCCCACAGGATTTATTGCTAGCGTTTCAGATTAACCGACACAACAACAATAATTCTGTTATATTCTATAAACATTTATGCACGATTTAAATAGTATTATTTTAGCGACGCTTCGAGCTGATTTAAAGAACAAACGTTACGCTTAGAGTTTTGGGAAAATCATTTATTAGGGAATTTTTTGTACCAACTCAACAAAAAATGTGACAATTCGACATTCGCAAAATTTAATCTTCATATAAAACTATGATCACAAGCAAAAATTTAAGTTGAAATAATTAAATACAGTCATTCCCACTTACAGTCATTCCCACTTACAGTCATTCCTACTTACAGTCATTCCCACTTACGATTAAGATAAAATAATGTATTTGCATTAGTTTATAATATTATTTACAAATGGACACCATTTCGTTACCCCTAATATACTGTTTATATTTATTTATATATACTAATTACTTTATATTTATATATACTTATATTTATAAATACTAATTACTCTATATGGAAAATGACAATGAAGGCTTAATTTAACTTTTCGTAAATATTGTTAGGGAATTCTCAAACCAAGACTTGACTGATATTGAGAAAGAACGACTTACGAAAACATGGAATTGAAATAACATGACGAACTCGAAAAACTACCAAAAAATTGTGCTAAAAATATGACTGCATTTTGTCTAAGTCAATGATAAATTTTATATAAAAGACTCGAACACCGATAGATCTTCATAGTCACCATCTGATAAAAATACTCCAAAATAATTATAAAAATAATATCGTACAAAATTATTATATTTACTAAATAAATTATTTACTTAATTGAAAATAATCAACAAACTACGTACCTCCCATAATTATTTATATTAAGATTTTCGACTTACGGCGAAGATGGCGGAAAGGATTAAGTAAGTCGAAGTCGTAAGTCATAAGTCGAAAAATGTCTATATGTTTATTACATTTAACTTGTAAAGATATCTTTTTATTAAATAATTATTGAAATAATTTACGAGTTTTATGCCATTGTGTGTTTAACATTTATAAGCTTTTAAGGCTTTAAAAACCTTGTAGAAATGACGCACAATAGCATATATTATATAAAATAAACCTTGTATCCCATTATTTTTAATAAGCCAGACAGAACCTTGTTTCAAAGGGTCCATTGCCATATGTAAATTTGCAATCTGAGTTATACTAACTGCTTTTACTTCCAGCTACGCTTTTATCTTATTCTGCATAATAATAATTCAAAAATATATACTCTTGATTATGTGTGATAACGGTTGGGAGGGACGGCACAGATAATCAAAACCAATAATTTTTTTTTACATAAAATTATTAATAGTAATTTTAATAATTTTCTATCATTATATTCGATCTCATGTCGATTTTCTTCCGGATTTTTTTTCCGGCTACATATAATTTTTATCAAGTGAATACAGGGTAGAACCCTAAATTTAGCGATTTTTAACCAAATATTATCACACAGTTGTAATTATATTTTTTTTAAATAAAATAAAATTTTGAGAACCACCGATATAATACATTTAAAAAAATGGGCCATAAATGAACTCAACGTGTGTGCAAATAATATTAACTCAGTAATCACTAATTTTCTATATGCTTACATTTGGATGAGAAGGTGCATTATATAATAACAGCACTGCCCTCTGTGACTTCTTGACCTCTTACTTTTACCTCTTACTTTTAAAAAAAAATCTCTCACTTTTGTAACCCAATTTAGTTTTGAACAAATGGTCAAATATCATTCCATCGAAACTTGCTCGTTTCTGACTGAAAAAATGGACAGAAAAGGGTTGAAAAAAAATATAAAAACATTTTTATGTTTTTATTATAATTTTAATAAAACCAAAAAAAAATAATTTTGAAACGTTTTGGCAAAAATAATTAGCGCATGAAGTGGTTAATCAAGAAGTTTAATTTTCTGTGTTTCTGGTGCGTTCTAGGGCAGTTTAGATACCAACTCCACATTCTTCAGAAATAGCGTTTTGGAGCAAATAAAATTAACTAATTTTAGCAACTATTTTGCGTTCATTCCAGAATATATATTTGAAGTTAAAAGGATGAACATAACATAATTTCCTATAAAATATACATTTTTTAGTAGAAATAATTTAAAAAAATACAAGAATTTAATAAAAAATAATTTTAACTATCTTATGTAGTTAAAATTATTATATATAACATATCTCAACGGATGATAGTTTTAATCTAGTAAAACCATCGTCGAGAACTAAATTATAAGTAATAAAGAACCGTTCTTCATCTACACTATTTGCAGGACACCAAATTGATTGTATGGCAGCATTACTAAATTCTACCTTACATTTTTATTTATTTTATTTTAAAGACAATGCGTGATTGGCATTACAGAATAACCCAGGTCGCCAATCACGCATAAAAACATAAATAGTCAGAAAAAAAAACAAAATACATAATTTAAGATATAAAATAACAACAAAATAAAAAAAAGTAAAATATTGAAATAAAAGAAAATAATGTGTAAATAAGAGGTAAGTATATGTTAAAAGGAAAAAACCAAAAACCGTCATTAGTTGGTCCGTTATATGAAATTATAAAATCTCATACAAAAGATCAACGAAATGCCGATATTTGACTTCAAATAAATCCACATATTCGGCCAAGTGGTTATTAAGTAGAGTGATAGCTTTGGTTACCGGAGAGTCCTTGAGAGCACCTGTCCTCGCATTTGGCGGAAGAAAAAGCACACGCGAACGAGCTTGAAGAAGAGTATCTGCTTTTACTTCACATTTAATATTAGATACTATATTATGATAATAATGTGAATAGACCTCTGAACATTGGGTAGTTGTTATTAGGTTTAATGTTTTATAAAACAGATTTGTCTCATTTATACATAACTGAGATTCAAGTTTATTAGATCCTTTTTCTTTTCTTTGTCGGTTTTAAGCAATAACTTATGGGTTTCGATAGGCAAAATGTCACTTATATTGTAATTTAAAAAATCTTTTATTCACAAAACTTCATCCCACAATAAATAGGAAGAGGGATACAAACATCCTTCCAATTTAACACTACGTATTTCTGAGTTTTTAAAAAATATATTAGGGCATCAAAATACGTGACTACTTATTTGACTGATTTTAACCACGATTTCTAGCAAATTATGACTGGATTCGGAAATAGCAATGCTGGAAGATCTGGATATGATATTTCCGAAAATGTAATATAACTAAATTTATTTTTTCTAGAATGCAAAAATGCTACCTTGAGTTTGATAACTTCGTTTAGTAATTTTATCTCTTTTATAAATATAAAAATAAATTTCTCACCAAACTAGTTTTGGGAGTCCTGCATTGAAAATGTAGCATTTTATTGCCAATTAAAACGTTGAGACCTTTATAAAAAGCAGCCATTAATAGAGCTGAAGCTCATACAAATCCTATAGTATGAGAATATGAAACATCATAATCTTTAAGAGTATGTACTATCGATTGAGTAAAAGTATTATCTGTATTAAAAAAAATACATGACGCTAAATACATATTTTGCTTAGAAACTGATAACACTCTTCTAAATAAAACCGCAAGCACAGCGTCTCAATTTATCAGAAATTCCATCAAAATTATTATATTTTTATATTAGGGGAACCGAAAAGTAATCAAAATTTACACGATAAACTCATAAATGCAACCACGTAAATTTTATTTTTTTGACCAAGAGGGAAAGAGTCAAGGCCAAAAATAGAAGGAGTATACTTAAGTCAATGTATACTATTTTTGTTCGACCAAGGAATGAAGGCAAACGAAGCACTGAAAAAAAATACCGGTGCCTTCGAGGATATTCTGAAACTAAACAAGTGTCATCGGTGATTTAAAAAGTTAAAGAATGGAAATATAAATCTCAAAGGCGACGCACGAAAAGAACCACTCTAAAAATGAGATGATCATATCTAGAAGACGATGGTGGATTCAGATCCTCGTCAAAAAATTGAGTAATTATCATAGAAGATTGACTGTCCATGGTCTACAGTTCAGGATCATCTTCGTCGCATAGGAAAATTATACAGGCAAGGAATTTGGGTTCCTCATAAATTCATGGAGACGGGGTACCATCTGCGCGTCTCTTTTGTCTCGGTATGAAGCCGATCCGATTTTTCGGCGAATTGTAACTGGAGACGGGACGTGATATATACAATACAATAATTTTGTACGAAAAAAACTATGGCTTAATTCCAGAGAAGTAGCTGTTCCGACCCCTCGACCTTCACTATCAATAAAGAAGGTCCTTATTTGCTTTAAGATCATTAAGAAGTAAAAAAAATCTTAGAGAAGTAAAAACGCACTAGGGAAAGTTTTGTCCTACCTTCCATATATGATGTTTGGAATAGTTGATTGACGAGTATTACTTGTTGAAGGCATTGAAGCTTTACTCATATGACTAGTTGAATTTAAATGTTTGATTAAATTAACTTTTTTTGCAACCTAATTGATAATTACACACATCTCACACATTGTTGAGAATAAAAAAATAATTTTATTATTTAATAAACGTTATTATATGTCAAATAAGTTAAATATATTTTTAAATGTAATTACGTATTTTTTTTATTTTTAATTATCCATTAAGTAAAATATAAGATTTGACCAAAAATATACAGTGGAAAGGTTAAGAATTTCCCATAAATATTATAAATATCGCGTTTATCGTACAAACGTAGTTTAACCGATCCGCCATGGCGACTCGAAAACAACCGCGTCGTCCGAAGGGGGTATATTTATAATAAAAAATAGACCACAAGTATTTCATGTCAAGATATTAATGAATTCTTCATCAGTATCTTGACATTTTTTTTATTAAAAACAGATTATTCTAAGAATAAAAATAGTTATTCATGATATGCTTCATAATTTCGTCGAAATTTTTAGATTTTTCTACTGATCTATACGACGCGTAAATCAAACGCACACCCGGCGATATCCTGCCACAGACTAAGAACACGCCGTGGACTCTCAGATGTAAATTTATTTGATTACATAACAAATAAATTATTCGTAATAAATAGCAATTAGGGATTATTTTAGTTCAGACGGTGGGGATCGCTCTTTGTGGCAGAGAGCGCTCTCCGCGGTAGCACATTTGAGTGAAGTATCACACGTACCAAATTAAAAGCGTCGTTGTTTGTTTATTTTTAATCATAACTAATCAATAGGGCATACCCAAACACATTCTCGCGGCATGTGGTACTAGTGCGTTTCACTTGCACTTGGCTCATCGTATCGGATGCGAGCGAGAAAAAAGTTCGCGCCCGGTCTACGGTTTTTTTGCAATTGCGGATAATAAGATCAATGATTATTTATAATATTGATTCGAAATTTTAGACAAATACAAAAAGTTGGTGACAGGATTTATATTAAAAGATTATTTGAGAAATTATCTCAGTACTCGAATAATCAAAATTTGTCATTTTATGTAAAGAAAAAAGAATCAAGTATCAATTAATCATAATTTAAATGACCCATTTCAATGTCAATGTCACGTGTTATTTTTTATTCTTCATCAATATCTTGACCTATTTTTTCAAAAATGGATTAGTCTAAAAATAAAAAAAATTAATAACGATACGCTTCATTATTTGGACAATATTTACTTTTTTTACTAATCAATATCACGCGTAAATAACAAAGCTCTCGGTGATCTCTCGCCGCAGACTGAGCTCTCGTAGCACTAGTCGCTCGCATTCGGCACATCGTATCCCATACGAGCAAAAAACATGTTGTTGTTTTTATTTATTCTTTTCAATTGCAGACAATAAAAAGCAATGCTTATTTATAATATTTAAGTTTGTAATATGTGGGATTTATATTAATAGATTATTTGAGAAGTTATCCGAGTACTCGAATAATGAAAATTTGTTACTTTATTTAAAGAAAAAATAATTAATTATCAATTAATCATATTTTAAATGACCCTGTTCAATGTCAATGTCACGTGTTATTTTTTATTCTTCATTAATATCTTGACTTTTTTTTAAAAATGGATTAATCTAAATAAATGCTTTATAAGTTGATCAATAATTTGGATTTTTACTGATCAATATCACGCTTAATGACAAAGCTCTCAGTGATCTCTCGCCGCAGACTGAGCTCTCGTAGCACGTGTCACTCGAACGTGTCCCATACGAGCAAAAAAAACATGTTGTTGTTTTTATTTATTCTTTTCAATTGCAGACAATAAAAAACAATGCTTATATAATATTTAAGTATGTGATATGTAGGATTAATAGTAAAAGATTATTCGAGAAAAATCATAAATATGGGGTCCTAAATAGGCTCATTATGATAGTGTTTCTAAAAATATTTCGTTTTTTGTATTCTAGAGCGTGCCGATGATTCAGCGCGCAGGCGTCGTACAAAGGGGGCGTGGTCAATTGGTTTATAAATTAAATTATATAATTATCAAAAATATAGCCCCATTCCCTACGCAATTTTATACGAAATCTAATAAACGAAATATATTTTTTAATTGCATGTTATCGCTATAATTTTGCAAAATGTTCGCGCGGCATGATGCCACAAGATCTTGAAATTTTGAAAAACATTTCCACATAATAATTTAATTATAGGATTGCCGATATTAAATAAAATTACCCGACGAATTTTTCACATTGAATTTGCATTTTCGCTCGGCGCAATTGTTTGAGAACTCGCGATCCATATCGTCGATTCCTTTGTCGATTAGCGATCGTCGTTACGTCACGACCGATTCTCAGGCGGATATGGATGTTTTTTTCTCGAATTTTCGAAATATAAAAAGGGTTTTGTTCGCGTTCTAATAAATCAAATAAAAAAAAATCTGAATAGACCCGCGAAAACTTCCTCGTACCGATAAGGTCAACACGTGACAATTAACGCGTTCATTAACGAAAACGAAAGAGGCAGCGCTTCTTAACATTTAATTAATCAAACCCGAGTGATTGATATGTGTTTTGCATAATGGAATTTGCATATTCAATATACATTCCACGATACCGTGGGCATGTTTCACACATTTCGACACGATTTCTGGCTAAAAAAAATATATATATGCGAAAAAAATGACCGGTGATTGAAGCCTTCTTCTTCTTCTGAGGTCGATTGCTCCAGATATGATTCAAATTGCATACTGTGAATTTTTTTTGCGCACTTTTTCCATATACGGCACAATTATGGCGAACTGCTCCCCATCTGCGGTGACCATAATAATATTTTGATAATAAATTGATTAATATAATCAGCGAATACCTGATGCATTCAGACTTAGACAAAGGTTGTGCTTTATGTCAATCATCATATGTTTGTGCCTTGGGAAATCGCATCTCCTTGGAATTCTTTTATGGATTCGAATAATTGTACCTATGCACAATTAAATATGATATTAAGACTAGTTATTCTGACAGGGTATCAATGCGGATTAAAATAAAAAGTATTAGTAAATCATATTAATTTATGATCAATGAAACATTTTTTTTGAGCAAAACCACAACGATTGCTCGCATGAGAACTTTACGCTAATTTATGAATCAAGAATTCAAGGAGAATGTAAAAAAATTAGACGTATTCGGTTTCTGGTATGCATAATTTCTATCACATATATAATTATTTATTAAATATTATACTTGGGCGATCATCATTTTACTAACTTGTTCTGAAGACTACCATTTTTTTACGTAATTTATAGAAAAAATAACATATATTATTATTGACTATGTAATACGACTTTTTCTCCAGTTTCTCATGAATTCTAATAACATATTAATCATTTTCAATAACATGTACATTTTTTAAGAATTAGTAAATGCAGATTTAGATATAATAAATATATTTTTAAATATTTATTAAATAAATGATTTCGTAATTAAGTTAAATAAAAATATTATCTGTAATAATTATAAGACGCACTCAATAAAATACAAGATGACGAAAAACATATTGCAATGGCTTTGACGAATATTAAATCAGTTTATAGTAACAACGAGAAAGTATATTAATTGCCACACGGGTGTAAAATAATTAATAGAGGACTAGAACGAATTAATCTTGATCAATTTACTTACTTGAGAAATTCAATAATATATATTATTTAAGTATAATAATTTCTGCAATGATTATTTTTTTTGGCGCTGATTTGACGTTGTTTAAGTTTGTCGGGGCGGATTTGTCGGCGTTAATTAGTCCTGCGAGGACTTACTGAAAAACTCCTGGAGTGATATACGATAATCTTACTTAGAAGCATTACATAAATACATATTATTAAAAAAAAATCGCAATAATAATAAACTATTTAAATTATTATTAGGTATGAAAGTGAATTAAAATATTTACATGGTAGATATATTCCTGAAAATTTATTGATGGTAACCCTGAAATCTTCTTGATTTTAAATTATGATAAACCCTATCAAATGTTATCAAAAACAATTAATATCGATAAGTTAATAAGTTTTTATTTAGTAAAAAAAAATGACTTGATGATTTTAGATCTTATATTGAAAAGTTAAGACTGAAATAATATTAATATTTTCGAGAAAATTCAAAACGTAAAATACGATAATCGCTAAGTTTGGCCTCGATTTTTTTTGCAATTTTCCAATAATGTTTTCATAAGAAAATTAATTAAATAGCTAATCTTCTTAAACTAGCTATTATTTTTTCAAATTCAATAATATAGTTAATATAATAAAAGCCATTAATTTAAAACTAATTAAATATCTTCCGAATTACTCTTAAAAGTATTATAATACTTTACTCGAAAATCCATTTTCGGCTAATTATCACCAGAAAAAAATAAAAATAAAGAAAATAAACCTATGTTAATGTCCCAGAATTACATCTTTTAAATACACTACCACCCTTTCAGTTCCCTCATCTGAACCCTTTATCCCTGAATTTATATAACCATTTAAAAATTTAAAATAACATCCAGTTTGAAATCTGATAAAAAGGAAAAGAGGCATAGTCTCACATCTTTAGATAAATAGATCTAGAAAATATATTTAAATGTATTATTTTTTAAAATATAAAAGTATGTATGTATATTAAGTAAGTATATTTCAAAGTTAGTTTTTTTTTAATACGGAATGTCCCAAAAAAAAATATAAACAGAGTCTATAAAAGTTTTAATCATTCAAATTGTGTACACATTTTTTTTTGGGAATTTCGCACAAAATTGGTCCATGAAAATATGTGCTAATCTTAAATGTTCGAAAGTAGAGGGATATAAAACAGTAATTCCAATGTTTAAATATGATCTCAGCCTTTAAGAGGCTCAGCTTAAACATTGAAAAAAATCAGCGGAACATTGTTTTTTTGTTGATCATCAATACATGATGATAAGGAATTTTTGCATCATCTACAAAGATCTTAAAAAAATATTTATTTTAACAATGTGCTAATGTCGAAGCTCGGATGTTTATTAAATAAAGCAATGTCAGAAAACTTAAGAATGATTTATTTAAAAAATAAGTAATAAAGTGAAATTGTATTTAAATTAATTGTGATAAAAAAAAATTAAAAATAATGAAAACTATAAGATTTCTACGCAAAAAGAAGCCTTTTTTATTGTTCTGTGAATGCGCTTATGATCTACAATAAATAGCCATTGAGCTGAAGTTTATAGATTTAATGAATAAGAGGGTTGCCAAAGTAGTTAGATATCCATTACAGTTGTTTAGATTTTTATAGTTTTAGAGAAAAAATCTTTTGAATAAATTCCGAAATTTTTCAGCTTCTAATTTAAATTTATTGTTAAAAATACACTTTGGAAATAATGGTTTTGCCTGGTTTTAATAAACCATAGGGTAAAAACTCCATTCATATTCCACCTGAAGCATAAGAGGGGTTAATGCAAGCTTTGGGATTGGAATTGTTGCTTGTATCTTAGAAAACCATTGATTTTTATTATTAGCCATTGCTTTGTAAATTATATATCTATCGTTTCCGGTTACTAATCGTTAAGAATTGATGTGAAAAAATGGATCTCTTTTCGGTTAACCTGTTGCATAATATATTAATGATTAAAATATAAAAATCATTTTTTTTTTTAAATTAATATATGTAACTGTCGAATTTGATTTACAGGATTTTTTCTAGATCCAGACTGTATTTAAAAATAATATACCGTGTAATTTAGTCGAAATAGATGATAATCTGACGGAGTTAGATCTGGTGAATATGGGGGATTTAAAAATACTTTCCATTTCAGTCGGGGTTGGAAAATGACAATATTTTCTCTGAATAATTTCCCATGATTTTCTTTCAGCTTGTGATTCAATGTGCCTAATTGTCGACAATAAGCTACTACATTTATCGTTTCGCCAGGTTTTAATACAGTTTTTTACGTCAAATACACTCTTTTGAAAATCTAATGCACCCTTTACAAATCAAATACACCCTTTAGCAAATCAAATACAACTTTTAACAAATCAAATACAACTTTTTACAAATCAAATACAACTTTTTCCAAATCAAACACTACGTTTTTCCGCTAATTATGTTTGTTTTACCAGTTCCTTTAAAAACCTAAAAAACGGATTCCACTGTATTTAGTACCGCGATTCTAACCCAGAATTTATGTTTTCCCACTAATTACGTATTTTAACAGTATAGACATTAAAAAAAATCAAAACGCAAATAGTATGCAATACAATTTTCACGAAATGCCCCAGAAGATCGGCAAACAACATTTTCATGGACGAGTCATGATTCAATTGTCATCTTACGTTTTTAAAGGACCTGGTAAAAAAAAAAACGGAGTTAGCGGAAAAACTTAAATTCGGAGTATTAAATACAGTGGAACCCGTTTTTTACATCTTTAAAGGAACGGATAAAAATAATTATATATTATATATTGACAAATATTTAATTGTTTAACTTTTAAAAGGGTGCATATGATTTGTTAAAGGATGAATTTGACGTAAAAAAACAAAATGCCAAAATGAGAAGGATATTTACAAGCAAACGAAAAATAATGATCATTTATACAAGAATGCATAGTGTTGTAGATATACAACAAGCATTTTTTTTTAAAATAAACTAAGCAAATTAATTGCGTTATTGTTTAAATATAGGTCGATTTCTTGTCGAGTGGAACCCGTTCTTTACATTTTTAAAGAAACGGATATTTTTTTTTATATATATTGAAAAATATTTAATTGTTTAACTTAATTTTTTATTTGAATAAAGGTGAATTTGACGTAAAAAAACTGTAATTCATAGTGAATAACTCCACTCATATTCCACCAAATGCACAAAAGTACCTTCCGAATTGTCAATCCTGGTTTAGGGGTTGGAACGGGTGTTTGATTCTTGAAAAGCCATTGATTTTTTCGTCTCATTTTATCATAAACTATTCGCTTCTCGTCTCCCGTTACAATTTTATCCAACAAAGCTTCAGATACTTAAGTCTAAAGAGAAAAAGTCTGCACGTTTCCTCCCCATTCTGTTTACTTTTCCGATGTGTTTTTAATGTCTCCATGTTGTTGCAACTGTAGATCCGAATCTTCGTGATAATTTAACTATGGTTTAGCGAAGATCTGCATCAATTAGAAATGTCAGGACGTTGTCATCTAAATTTGAGGGTCTTCCTGATCTATGGATGTCCTTTAATTCCCTGTTGTCTGATTAGCACTGATTAATAATAAAAAAGTATATATTACACAAAAACTAAAGCAGACACAACAAAAAAATATCCCATCGTGCCTAGACACAAACTGAATCCCAACGAGAGCATTCAAAATAATTGATTTCTTTTGAAAAAACTTAACATTATGATATATTATTCTAAATTCTCAAATAAAAAAATATATATTGTTTCAAACAAAAGTATTAAATCGCAAAAGTATTGGCAATCCATATGCTGCATTAGCATAACATTGAATATTAGAAATTTAATTACTATTGTAGAATTCCGTCATAGACCCATCATCAATGTTAATTATTTAATTGGCTTTTAGTATAATTTTGACATATTAACCACACGTAACATATTGTTTAATATAATCGTTTAAGCGTTCATCACATCTATCGATATCGATACCGTTGCGCAACAAATCGATACACATATTTTATGATCTCGTTTTACATTATAATTGTTTTTTTTTGTTGTTGTTGATAAAATGATTCGTTCAAATATTGACCGTGCATAATTTCTATTAACGGATTATTAGTTGGCTTTATTTAAACATCGTTTGATTGATTCTCGGTATCGATAAGTGTATCGATTCGATTGCGCAACAGAACACGCGTATCGATCGGTTTTTTTTGTGGTTGCCGTGTTTTAATTACAACAAATATTTGGCAAAGCCAATTTCACACACATATGCACGCTTCTAGAATGGCTCCATCCCGCATACAATTTCGTGTCGGAGATGTGGTAGCGTCCGAGTCGTGCTAATGCCAGTGGTTTAAGTGTTGCATCACAGCGGCAATGATCAGATGAAATGAATTGAAAATTATACGTTTCGTTTACGTACCAAAGATTGATGAGGGTCGGTCAGAGCGGTCCCGAGGGACTTATCCGCGTTTGCGCCGCACTCTCGCATCCCGTGCGGGCGCTTCCGAAAATTTTTGCAACGTCTGAACAAAAAAATAAATTCCCGGCCTAATTGATTCGATCGAATGGTGTTCGCCGTTTAATTGTGGCAATTAATTGCAAATTTTTTTGGCAAATAATCTCGTAGTAAATGTGTGAGAACTGCTTTTTATTTAATTGATGCTTTGCAAACACCGCAATTAGAAGTCAGTCGATTATTTGTGATGCAATTTTTTTTTGCACAGGAAAAATCGTGCGGCAACAAGAGTGTTGCCGTCCGTATTGTTGCCCTGTATTTTTTTTTCATATGTAAATATTATATAATCAATAAAAACAATATATATTGATAAATTCAAAGAGAAATCGTTTAAATGGTGTATAGAGCTCATACAAAAATGAATGATAAGTTTCAGGATATCAACCTCTATCAAAATACCAGCCTGATAATGACAAGAAAGATAATTAAATGAATATCTAAATTTATTTGGTTAATTTATTAAAAAAAAACTGTTTGTTGTACATCTACAACACCATGCATTCTTGTATAAATGAATATTATTTTTCGCACGTTGTATGTAAATATCAATTTCTTTTGGCCCATAATTTTTTTAATCCTGTGCAGTTTCATAGATATATTAAAAAGCATTTTATTTAAAATAATTTAAATAAAAAAAACAATAACACTTTCTCGTGCGGCGCTTCAAAGGTTTTTTGACTTTTAAAAATGCCTACAGTGTGTCACAGCCTCATTGCACTTGTTTTTTTAATCGATCTGTCGCGGCGGTGCGAAAACAATCGTGTCGTCCGAAGGAGATCTATTTATAATGGAGAATAGATCCCAAGAATTTCAGGTCTTCATGACTTTCAAGACTTTTGTTAAAAAATCAATCATTCTAAGAATAAAGATAGTTATTTATTTATATATATATTCGATATGCTTCAAAATTTTTATGCCGCGTAAATGACGCGCACATTCGACGATGTCTTGCCGCAGACTGAGGACTATTTTTATTTTTTTTCGTAATTACGGACGATAAAAGTCAATGATTATTTATAATATTTATTCTTTAGACTTTTTAAGACAATTAAAATAAGTTTGTAACATTTAGGATTTGTATTAAAAGAGTTATTCGAAAGAAATCAAATACTTGGGGTCCTAAGTAGACCCCATCGGAACGGCATTAATGGTATATCTGGTAATGAGTGTTTTATTTTGTATTATCATAAGTTCCTTCCATGCAGTCGGTAAAACATTATTAGATTTGTAGCTGGCCCGCTGTAAAAAAAGGTTGCTCATCCCTGTTTTAGATCATAAATAAATATTAACCTATCCGTCACTGTGGCTTCAAAAACAACCGCGTCGTCTAAACGGGGTCTATTTAAATTGGAAAATAGACCCCAAGCATTTTAAGTCAAGATATTGATGAATTCCTCATCATTATTTTAATTATTCTAAGAATAAAAATAGTTATTCATGATATGCTTCAAAATTTGGATTTTTCTACTAATCAATATCACGCGTAAATGACAAACCTCTCGGTGATATATCGCCGCAAACTCAGCTCTCGTAGTACGTGTCACTTGCACTCGGCATATCGTACCGGATGCGAGCGAGAAAAACATCGCGCCCGTGGCAAGGGAAGCGAATATATAGGACTAATGGTTATTTATAATATTTTTTTATTCTTTAGACTTTTGTAGGATTTATATTAAGAGTTATTCGCGAAAAATCAAAAACCTGGGGTACTCAATATACCCCATCGGCACAGCTCTCTAAAAAAAAAACATAGCAGAGGTATATTGTATCTAATTGAGATTGCTATGCAGAAAACATAAAAAGTTAGTTTCTTTACGTTTCACCTAATATTCATGCGAGGCGGAAGTCTGACGAGCCGTTCGCGCGAATTGAGGCGCATGCGCATCAATCACCGTTTAAAAATCTATTGTTTCTCAACATTCTGTGCCCAAAATCGGATATATTGATCAGATCTATGACACACAGGCAATTGAGCCGTCTCCCTATCAATTATTGTCGATCTGAAATTCCTCGTGGCAAACAGAAGACCGACAGACGTGCGTGCGTAAAAGCGCCGACAATGATCCATCAGTCATGTCGGTGTTTTATCTTTCGATATTTAATCACGTATTTGGCGCGCATCACTATTCGAAATTTTGTAACGTTTTTTTTTACACTATCTAATTAAACGATTTATAATATAAATTATGTCTGTCTAACAGATTGGCGTTTCGT
Source organism: Philopotamus ludificatus (assembly GCA_022495035.1). Lineage (NCBI taxonomy): Eukaryota > Metazoa > Arthropoda > Insecta > Trichoptera > Philopotamidae > Philopotamus > Philopotamus ludificatus. Next base: position 15,594 of record JAGXCT010035041.1, read on the forward strand.
ATACTCAATAGTCGGTGTAAAAAAAGGGAATAGAATTTCACAGCAAGGTCGATGTGTACGTCTTCAAAGACATCGAAAAAAATGCATTGCAGGTTAATTACCTGATAGTTTTTTTTTTTAGATATCGGTGATCTCAAAAAATATTTTTACGACACCTGACCTTCTGGTGTGATCTGTGAGATCATGTGTGATTTATTTTTAGTGCTAACGCGGTGTTTATCTAAAAATTATCGCGTGAAAATTATGGAAAATTGAGTGTTACTCAAAATAACAGGTAATAAATATTTTATCAATAAATAAATATTTCATCATACAGTCAGTATTTAATAATTATTAAAACAAAACATTATTTGTTTAATTAATTATACTCATGCAAACTACTTTTTAAAGGATTAATAAAGTTAAGATCCTAAATTCGTAACAGGACCATAAATTACAGAAAAAAGCATCACTTCTTCTTCTTAAGTTACCTTCTTAGTAAGTACTTGTTTTGGTTTATACTCCATACATTTGGCACGTTACAACAATTCTGGAGCTACCGATCCGGTCCCTTTCCATGATGGACTACAGAAGACGATACTTTGATACAAGAGCTTCCGTTTCTTGTGAAAAATTTGGAAGAACTGATGAATTCTTGACGTGTTCCATGGAATCATTAACATCGTTTGGTAGCACCACATTAGAAATGCTATTAGCCAGTTATTTTTACCTATTAAGAACGTCCACAATAAGTAAATAATGTATCCGATTAATATATAATAATTAAAAAATGAAGCTGGGGTGTCTAGTAGAGTAATTGGAATTATAGAAAGCTGTTGAGCAGAAGTTGAAGTACACACCGTCCGGAGAAGATTCGTTGCTCGTTGTCATATGTTAGTAGAATCCATTGGCTGGGGTAGGGCCCACTCTTCCTTAAACCCACTAGCACATCTTCAAAAGTATTACTTTTAATTATCGCTGGCGTCCTTCCGCTCTATCTTAAAATCCAGCTGAGCTTTTTTGAACGGCCCTTCCTACGGTAAGGCTAATTTCTCAGCATACCTTTAAGGGGCCATTATAGCGATAAAATGTTAATAATGGACCGACACACTTTATTTCTAAACCTCGCCAAAGCAGGCTATGGGATAATGTCAATGGAGGTTATTTTCGCTCCGACTCGGCCGGCAAAGACCCTGAAGGCCCTTGAGACTAGATCCTGGTGTCCGATGCGGCCAGGAGCCAGTCTGACTGCACCAAACAACCTGCTTCTCACGGAGTCAAACTCAGGACACACTCGATCGGCACACCCACCAAAGTTGCAGCGCGGATCATCCCCATGTCCAAGTTCACATAGTTTTGAGTTAACGCACCATGTCCCTTGATGAATTGTGATACATGGTGGTTTGGCTCAATCCAACGCATCTTTAAGCAGGCCCGTATATCTGGGAAGAACAGGTATCCGACAAGGCCCGTCGGCTCCTGCGATCAACGCCTTTGCCATGTGTTCACAGCCTTACCCTAGATGGCTGCTCTATGCGTAGACCAGTCCTGGGAGCCGTCCATAGGTGGGGAGATGGCCACATCGCCAATGGGGACCTCAAACCCTCTTGTATTTAGCCACAGTGCAGAGAGGACGGCAAGAGCCGCCGTGGACGAGGTCCTATACGCTCTGGTGAGTATTAGCAGTGGTAATATCTGGCCTGAGAGAAGGCGTTGGCGAATTGTTGATATACTAGCCCTATGGGCCCAGAAGTTGGCGGCATATGTGATGATGGGGACGAATATTGCGTAATAGTAGCTCTTCATTATTCGGAAATTGATACCCCAGCTGGCATCAGCGACCCTGCGGAAGCAGCCGATGGCGTGTTTTGCCTTTTCTAGAATTGGTATCCAAGGTAATCCCAAGGTATCGCTCAGAGCCGCGGATAGGGAAGTTGCGGTCCCGAGTAAGTCCAATGCATCCCATAGTAATAGGGGAGGAGACTATTTCATTCCCAGCATCCATCACACTTGCTCTGTCGGATAAATAACTAATGATAATAGCATATAGATCCGAAATTATTTTCTTCTCCTTCAGCATGGCGAGTATCGCCATGTAGGCGCTGTCGAAGGGCGGACTACTTTTCTTCTATTACCTGATATAAGAGCCAGACTAAATTGTAGCTGGTTCTTCCCAGATTTTTGGGTCAATCAATTTCTGACTGGCTGCGGTAATTTTAAGCCTAAGCCTTAAGTTTTTAGCCTAGTAGCGTCTTAGCATTGTTGGTGTGGATTAGTTTGTCAGAATTACTGTCACGTTCTGTGGTCGTCTCCTCACCTGGATGTCGCGCGTCACGACCTACTCCATGCTGTCCGATGCGGTATTTCCCCTACGGGTCTCCAGGTGGAGTTTCCAACCAGACACATGCTACAAGACATTTGCTAGCTTTGAATCGACTTTTAGAGAATTGTACAAGTTTACCCTTTCTCTTCCTTTTCCTTTTTACTTAACAATTATAGTTTATTTTTTTAAATCACGTGTTTCCAGAAAATAACTGTCTGTTTTGCAATAATTTAACCAATCCCAAGCTGGTGTATACGATGATGGTGGATAACAAAAGAGATGGAACTGTGTCAGACCGGTTCGACACAGCTTCATCCTCGGAACAAAAGCATCCGGAGAAGATTCAGGAAAGGCGGTATAATAGCCTGGCCAGCAAAAATAATAAAATCCAGATTAGAATGGGTGAAAATTTACTAAATTTGTACCAATACCGACTGACAAAATGTTATATCCTCAAATGAAGGCAAATTTAATCTGTTAAGATCGGATGGAATCCAGTTTTTGAAGCGTAGATCTGAAGAACGGATGCACCAAAACTGCCTCCAGAGGATTTTGAAGCACCTTGCTGTCCAAATGATTTGTGAGTGCTCCTCATGTTTTGGAATTAGAGAATTATTACTTATTAATGCTAAGTTAACTATACGGTGTACAAATCCAAACTGGAAACCCATCTTTTGCCATCAATCTAAATCTTGATTTTAGCACTATTTAAAAATCATCATCATAGTCACAACAGCTTTATTAGAGTCCTGGCCTTATCCAACACCCTTCTCCATTTTATCTGGTCTGCTGCCAATCTGCTTCATCTTCCGGTAAATTTCAATGAAGCAGCGTCCATCAGTACACAGTAAATCCACCTCAGCCTTGGACTTTCTTTTCACCAGAGACAGGAAGGCTCGTTAACCCCAAGCCTTTTCGGCGGCTAACTGTACCACATCTTTGATACGTGACCAACCCACCGGAGTTAGCCACTCTGAAGACAGCTGTGACCGATATATCCTTGTATATTCGGTACAACGCGAATCCAAATCCTCCTCGTATCAGAACCCCCCTCTCCAGGATATCCAGTTGTCCTCTATTATCTTGTTTTGTCAAAGCCCAACATTATATAAGTAAAGATAGACATAGTATAACATTTCTACATCGTCCTTCGGATCTTGAGATACATGGGATCCAGAGGCTTCAACGAGTAACAACACTTTCTGGAGGCAGTTGATTGGGAGATTATATATAAGCAATTAAGGCTATTACATGAATGGCATTTAAGAAGATTAAACTTGTTCATAAATGTAAGATTCGTCTCATTGAATTGCATCAAGTCGAATAGAGCAGTATAAAATATGTTATGTTTTAAAATTGATATATTTGACATCAATATCAAAATGATAAACTATCTCTTTAGTAAAAAAAGGACAAGATTGATTTCAAACCTTAATTTAAAACAAATGTCATTATTTTTCGCTATTTTTCAATATTTGTCATATTAGTCAATGCCGAATCGTGACATTTGTATCGATATTTTTGCAAATTCGACATTGGCAATCCTTTCGAACACGATGCGATACAATTATTGTCCATTTATCATACGGCACAGTGTGATTCACTATGAGGTGTTCCGTCAAATTTGGCCGACAATTCTCTAATTTTATCGATCAATCGTGACGGATTCAAAATTTTAATGACCCAATGATAATATTTCATGTTGAGTTTTGTGGTACTGGGTTACGGTATAATCTTCGGCAATCAACAGTGCATAATATGACAAGTTCTCAGAATTATTCTCCATCGATATGATTATTTTTGAATTACGAGATCCGGTCGTTACGCAGGAATTTTTTGTTACGAGAAAATACTCTGATGCTTCAGTGCGAAGGTGACATTCTATATATTTTTTTATTTGTCCCAATTTCAATATGTATTATATATTAACATGCAGAGAAACGATCCAGTGATCCTATCTCCAAGGCGAGGGCCTTATTCAGCCTTTCTTATTTTATTTATTATTAGTAAAAGTAAATGCGTGGTTGGCATTACAGAGTGATCCAATACGCCAACCACGCATAATAAACATATACATACATAGAAAAAAAATGTAAACATAAAAAAACTGTATAAAATAAAAATATATAAAGAATGTATCTAAGAATAAGTATCGTTATTAATTCTCTCTGTTAAGAAATTAAAAAATCTCATACAAAAGATCAACAAGAAGATAATACTTTACATCGAAACTATAAACATGATTAGCCAAGTAGTTAAGCAGTGTAATAGCTCTGGTTACCGGAGAGTTTCAGAGAGCAACTGTCATCACATTTGGCGGAAGAAAATGCAAACTCGAACGAGATCGATGGTAGTGAGGTGGCGCCCATAAGGGCAACTCGCACAGCACAAGGGGGTTATGTACTGCGCCAACCACCGGCTTGAAGAAGTGGTTTGCCAAGTAAATCGACCTTCTTTTCTCGAGGGTTACATACCCCAGGCAGCCCT
>JAGXCT010035042.1:0-33218 GCA_022495035.1 Philopotamus ludificatus
CGCGTGCGCCGGCCACCATAAAAACTGACATATGATGGTTATGTTACGGTCAATAGAAAAGATTTCTATTACATTGTGTTAGTGACGAATTCCGATAAATGACCCTATTTTTAAAAATTAAATATGTGCTTACCATGTTGTTTTTGAAGGGAATTAAATCACTGGGAAGCCCGCTTCCGACGGCTCGCAAAAGGGTTAAGGTAGCAACGCGCCAGATTCGATGGACCATGTTCTGGGGAACAGTCAGTGCATATGGTTCGAAATATGACCGACAGAGTAACGGTCTGAAAAATATGCCATACCTGGCTTTATTTATTAGTCAATGTAATGTAGTGAATACTGCAAGATTATTAATAATTTTGATATTGAAAAAAAAAAAAAAAATCGTTTCGAAAGATGAACTTTAAGGCCCCAGAGGCCATAAGGTGCACCTTATGCGCATAAGGGGAAATCCGCCACGGATGTGCAGTTTCAATTTTTTTAAAATAAATTGCAACATGAGTAAACAAGTTAAGGCTAGACATTGAGGAAAACTATTTTTGAGCTATTTTTGTTCAATAAGGGATTGAAGCCAAAAGAAGTTATCAAGACATTATTTATTACGAATTAGTAAAGCCTTTAATAAAGTTTTGATAAAAAACCAATGACGAATACTGCAACATGTAAACCTGAAAATCAATATCAGAGGTATCATCTTCATCTCGATTTCGTTGATATGACATGCGACAATAATTTTTTGAAATTGTTGCAATTTTGAAAATGTATGAATGCAGTTCGACGCAAAAGTTCTAAATTAGTTTAGATATATGAAAAAATTTTCAGAAATCGAAAATACGCTGAACAAACTACGACGATGTCGAAAATATGGCACGACAATCTCAAAATTTCATCCCGGCGCGTCCTAGCTCAGCCCACAGAGCCAATTCCGGAATTCCACCAGTCCAACTTTCAATGTAAATTCGAGATCTACCAGAAATCAAAGCATTTCTTCTTGAGAAGGTTATTCACTATCCAGAAGATCAGTGGATCCAAAATTTTTATTTTATGGTAGACGTTACGTCTCATCTAAATCGGCTTAATCATAAACTACAAGGGAAAGGAAACACATTTTCTTCGATGTTAGAAGTCTTTCCATTCGAAAACAAATTATCCCTTTTTGATCATGATTTTGAAAGGGAAACATTGTTACACTTTCCGAGCCTGCTGAAGCATCGCTAAGAAAAAAATGATCTATTGACAAGCACTATTTCAAAACAACCACTTTAAATATGATAATAAAAATTCTCAGCAGGTTTCAGGAATTTAAAAACAGCAGAGCAACATGTGAGCTTAGTTCACAGCACAAGTAGTCTGCTTTGAAAGACCTGGAGAAAGAAGACATGATCGTCTTTAACGCCTGGAATAATATTCCTGACTCATGATCAATTAAAAAAACTCGCGTTTGCTGTTCTTTCAAGTATGAAATTTATCAAGAGTAAACTGAGAAGTCGTCTTATTGATGAGAACTAATAATTGTGCCTAAAATTAAGAATAACAACATAGTAACCTGACTTACTTAAACTTTCCAAGGACATTGTTCGCATTAAGTGTTTGTCAGTCATTGTTATGATTTAAATTCCTTAATTACATCATATTTTTTTATCAAAGAATAGAATTTTTATTAATTACGACAACAAGTTTTATTCAGTGTGTCCGTAATTTAATGAAGTGCTAAAATTATGTTAAAGGTTTGCTAAACTAATAAACAGATTTGTCTCTTAATTTTTTTTTTTAACATTGTATTTTATATATTTGGCTCTCTGGCTAACAAGTTTTCCGACCACTGACTTTGATATTCTTCATAAATTTTGTTAACCCAACCATGACGAGGATGTCTATTGGGGAGTTCAAGTATTTCATTTTTCTTGAATAACCCTTTTAATCTCACATAACACAATATGTTTGTATTTATCTAAAAAAGTCTTAAGTATAAATATTATAAATAATAAAAATAAAAACAATATTCGCTTCTGTAGTCATGAGTGCGATGTTTTTTTTGCTCGCAACCGGTACGATGTGCCAAGTGCGAGTGAAACGTACTAGTTGATACGTTCCAGATTTCGATGGTCGCGGTAGTCGGCGGCGTTTCCTTAGTCTGTGGCGGGACATCGTCGAGTGTGCGTGTCATATTTATTAGTAGAAAAATGCAAAATATCAAGCAAATTATAAAGCATTTCATGAAATAACTAACTATTTTTATTCTTAAAATAATCCATTTAAAAAAAAGTCAAGATATTGATAAAGAATTCATCAATATCTTGACTTGAAATGCTTGGGGTATATTTTCTATTATAAATAGACCCCCTTCGGACGATTCGTTTGGTTTCGAACCGTCATGACGAATCGGATAATGGCTTCCGTAGCCTTGATTGTATATAGTACGGAAAATAAAGCTAACAAAACTTCAAAACTAAACGATTTGAAAAAAAATGGAAACCTAATATGAAATAAAAAATAATATAAATGGATGTTATGGATTTAGACGGCTTTCTTTCCATAGTAATGAGACAACTCATTGCACTTCCTTCGGAGTAATTTGTTGTTGATTTTACGTATTGTTCTTGTCGGACTTTACGAACAGACATAGGAAATATATACACATATACTTTTCAAATATTTTAATATTCAATATACATCTTTTTAAAAAAATAGATAAACATTTTTGAACAAATTTAAATACATACGTATGATTTTTCAATCGCCATATTATCACAATAAATACTCCTGCTTAAATAGTATTAAAAAAATAACTATATTTAAATCTGTTAATAAAAATAAAATATCAATAAAATCACAAAATATAATGACTTACTAGCTGAACTACTAACTACTTAAAATAAATTAGGATAAATGAAAATTTACCATGGTCTCAAAACACATTTGTATTAAAAAGTCTTATCATAAGTGAAATGACTATCAAAAAACACATATAACACGAGTATTTTTTTTGCAAATTTCTATAAATGTTATAATATATAATGAATTAAAATAAAAAACTGGTCCTAATGTGAATAAGTTATTTATATTTTAGACACAAAAATATATTTCAGTCTATAAATGTTACTGGATAGGATTGTATACATGGATTAGTATTTAATGGAGTGTACTTTTTATAATCTATGATTAACAATAGATATATTTACATGAGGTATTCATCATAAACAATTTATAGTACTCTATATATATATATAAATATTTTCAATGGACACAATATATCGAATAATTTACCAATATACTAAAACACATAAATACGAGTATGCATATACTTAAGCTACGTTGTGCATTCACACTAGAATCTGCCATTTAATGGAATGACATATTAGATCTATATTCTTAATATATTATATCACATAATTTATATTGAAGATAGCTAAAAATACAAAATATATTTATATATCGGTAACATAACTTATTGACTATAATTAAGGCAAGATTAACGCATTAAATAGAAATAGATTTTAACATGTGGGAATAATATATACGTATATACAGCCTCGGTCAAAAAATATGACATTTACATACTGTACGAGAATAAATTTGTAAATGCAAAAATGCAGCTAAAAATCTCGAATATACTAATGAAACTTTGGTTTTGGATATTCCTATGCATCAAATGAACACATCTCGGATGCCTCTCAAGGATGGATGCTAGTGAATAATGAGAGCGGCAATTGCCGTCGGACTAAGGATCAAGGAGACCAAGGCAAAATACATGCCTATATGCCAAGAACGAATCCTTGAACCCCTGAGGGTCAGTTTAGGCCGTTCGAGGCCGTTCAGGAATTTACATATCTCGGCTCACATACAAATAATAATGAAACCAATTTGGAAGTACGAAGAACTATGCTACCAAACCGGTACTACTTTGGACTTCAAAAGCATCTATGGTCGAGATTCCTCTCAAAGAAGAAGCTAAGTCCTAGAACACAAGATGAACGACAACCGGATATCCTAGAGATGAGAATTCTGAGACGAATATTTGGAGCCATATTCAAGAACAGGGAATGGCGTATCCAAAGCAATGAGGAGTTGTATCGACTATACAAGGATATACCGGTCACAGCTGTCGTCAGAGTGGCTAGACTCCGGTGGCCAGTCACATGTCAAGAATGCGGGACAGTCAGCCGCCGAAAAGACTTATGGTTAACAAGCCTTCTTGTCCCCGGAGGAAAGGAAGACCAAGGCTGAGGTGGTTATACTATGTACAGAGGGACACTGCATCATTAAAACTTAGCAGAAGATGGAGTGACGTAGCGGCAGACCAAATAAAATGGAGAAGGACGTTGGTCTACAATAAGGCTATAATAATGATGAAGTTATAGTTGTCACCTCAGTTTAAAACTTAAATTGATTCTAAAAAATCTGAACAGTATAGATTTAAGTTTCATAGCATATTTGAAGTGGATTATCGCTTCAATTATTCAGATCCAGATTTCGTTTGTGTACTTCTGAAGAGTGTTTTTTATTACAAACATTATAAACTATCGGGATGACTCTGTTGATTGTTTTTATTACGTAGGCAGTGGAAAAGAGAGCCAAAAATATGTTGTTTTTAATGAGTAGCCATTTTTATTGGCCGGGGCTGTAATTTAGTGTTAAATGAATACATATTATAAATAGTTAGAATATACATAGTGCATAAATAAACCGGGATTAAAATTCCTAATGAGAATCATAGAGTTGGCTTGGTATAAACTTGGAATGCGGCTGATCCGATTCGGGTCTGTCCGAGTCTTCGCTGTTGGAGAAAAACTCGAGCGATTTATTATGACCCCATTCGCTTTCTGGGTCCGATAATATATTATTCTTTTCGTTGATGACGTCCTCCAAAGATATATCCGAAACGCCTTCCAATTCTTAAAACGGTTAAATAAACAGTTAATAAAATATGCGCATTATATTATAATAACGAATATAAATATGGTGACGAACCGTTATCACAGATTTGATCGTTGCCCCACTCGCTATCATATCTCTCCGTTTGAGTTTGAAGAGCCTCTACTTCGGCATCGGTAACATCGTAGATTTCTGTTACTTTCATCTGAAAATTAAAAAAATATCAAATAAATATTTTCCATTCATGCGCGCTTAACATTTATTGATTGGCAATAACGTGGATGAATGTCACAAAGTGATATAGAAACGCAGATAAAGAATCTGTCAGAGTTTGAACCGAGATGTAATTATCATTCAAACACACGAAGAATGAATGTAATTTCAAATATGTCATCATCGTACCCATTTAAATGATGAATGCGATAATACGCATAATGAAATACGCGTTAAAAAAAAAAGTGTGAACAAGAATATAACGTATCAATTTCGGATGCGATTGCTAAAAGAAGGTCACATCAAATATTTGATGGGCTACACGATTTCTTCTTATCTGCAGAGTTCACGAACTATATTATCATAATTTATATACAAACATGACGCTGAGTCACCAAAGACCACCGTGCTTAAAAAATTCACATTACAATTAAATTAACCTTGTTATTTTCGTCCATGTAATAATAAGCCATTATTGCCTCGTGGCGATTGGTCACTCGTAGTATTTGCTCAAACGTATCGTCTCCCAGAGCCGAATCAATATCAATTACCACGTTCTCGATGATATCGTCTTCTACGTTACCGAGTTGAGAAACACTCGAATATGGGAATGCCTAAAAAAAAGCGTTAGAATTAACAAACATGGTTCTTAATCGATTAGATTATATTAATGATTAATTTACCTCGGAATGTATTGCTCCAATGGAGGTTTATTGGGTTCGTTTTCATCGACCCACGCTTCCTCTTGCACCTGTTGAATAATAGCACGGGTTATGTCTGCAATCGATAGATTCACTTTAGGACGAAGAGACGCCAATCTAAAAAAAAAGAGATTTAATGACGATTAACAATAATACTGCATTTAAAAAAAGCCATTCATGTAATCTGTACACAAATTATAAATATATGTATAATGGTAACAGACAAAAATTAAATTGACGTAAAATGAGGTCATAGATCATCAAATGTCTGTTTCTGATGACATCAAATGTTCGCATCAACATCCTATATTTGTGCAGTGTTGTCTATTATTTTTTTGTAGATAAGTAAAATGTTTTCAAATATTTACGAGAAGTCAAGGATTTCAATAAATACAGAATGATACAAAAGAATCATTGGAAATGGAGCAAATAAATCGTATGCGATATTTAAAATTTCAGCATAATTTCATCAACGGTTTGTATATTTAACGTTAAACACAAGTATGCGAGATTATTAACCGTTCAGAAAAGACAATCTCAGGTAATTATTTTAAGCATAAAACATGTTGTCGTGTCATGCAACCTGATAGTCGAAGAGTACAGCTTCAAGGCCGTACAGGAATTCACATATCTCGGCTCACTTATTACAAATAATAATAAAACCAATTTGGAAGTACAAAGAAGAACCATGCTGGCGAAACAGGTGGTACTTTGGACTTCTAAAGCATCTACGGTTGAGATTCTTCTCAAAGAAGACCAAAGTCAAGCTCTATAAGACCCTCATCAGCCTTTCCCTAACATATGGATCAGAATGTTGGGCTCTGACAAAACAATATGAGCAACAACTCGATATCCTGGAGAGGCAAATTCAGCGGGAGAGCGGGGATAACATGAGGAGATAAAGAGAGAGTCTCTGAAGGAGCTAAACTATCTGATGAGGTCCATTTTGATGAGGACAAAAATATTATATAAAAAAAAAATAAAACATTGATGAATAATTTTGCATATTTTTTTTTATCAAACCTCCAAACGCTAATAGCATCAAAATACAGTCAACCCTCCCATAGCGCTCCAAGATATAGAGCGGTTTACGACAGTCTCTTCTATAGTGCTCCTTTCTAGAACGCCGTTTTCTACAAAATGCTAAATTTTCAAGGTCAAATTACATTATGCATTGTCGAGCAATATAAAGGTCAATCAATGCTCTTTGGTTGACAACAAAATATACGCGCGAATGAACAAACTAAAAATAAAACGAGATAATTTAAAATATGTTAACGCAAAAATGTTTAATGTATTGGTCTCGTTCGTCAATTTACAAAATCCAATTAAATAAATCTAATAATAAATTTTGTATGGTTGCATAACCTTTTATAGCGCTGGTCTCTACAGCGCGGTTCCTATTTCAACGCTATAGGAGGGTTGTCTGTATTAGAGTGACTACTTACTAAGCCGATTTAAATGAAAACATATAAACAAACTCATACTTAATTTAATATTGTTATTTGTATTATTGTATCGATACATTGATATCCACCCAGTGTAAAAGACTGGATGGATTCGGAGATTACTGTTTTATTAATATTATTTTATCTTTGCAAATTAGGTGCGGTCCCTATCTCCGTGTTATAGAAGGGTTGATTATTTTTCTAATACAAAAAGTGATGGATATATTCGGCAATTTATTTACATTACGTAAACATTTCGCAAAAACATAATTATACGAAAACGCTACCGACACCAACACTGAAGCAGACTTGTAATCAATTTCATCATTACCTCTTGTATACTGATAAACTCTCGATGAATCCTTTAGAATTTATAACGCATTTTTTAACCAGCTCGTATTGAAAACCTTGGACCTCATTAGTCAAACCTATTATGCTAAACATTCGTAAAATAAATGTAAAAGCCAAATTCAATATTTGTTCAAAGATGTTTACTTACTTATTGACGGTAGCATACATTATATCCACAGGTAACGTACAGGGAAGTGCCAGCAGAGATAATACTTTCATGCTGCGATGTCGGAATATCCAATTGTAAAGGCCGTTATTTGCCGAGTCGATGGCACCTTGCAACACCGACATAACAGTTTCTGGAAGATTTGCCATCAACGCTTCCTACAAAATAAAATGTAATAGATCGTCAAATACATTTACGCGTCAGGTAATAACGGACGATTAGACTTAGTACCGTACGCTTTAGATTAGGATTATCAAAAAAATATTTGTAAAGTCGATGATTCCGCAATGACACATTTATGATAAATTCATTGTTATAATAGTAAATTATATCTGACAAAGTGCATTAATTATTGATCAAATGAATAATCGAGCGCTTGAGTCTACGTTATCGTCGAAAATGACATTAAAAGTGATAATTTTATGTGGCACGTGTCGAAATCGTAACTAAATCTTCGACCTTTGACATAATTTATGATTACCTGGCGGTGATGTTTACATTCCGTGCACTCCGGATCAAAGTCCATCGATTCCTCGAAACTGTCTTGGATGTGGAACGTCGATTGAACGGCTAAGCAGCGAGTGCACGAGATTAAATTGTTTCTATGCAAAAATCTCAATGCATCGTCGAATCCCTGCTTGCACATGTTGCTCAGGACTTCGGGGGGCGGCGGAAATAATATACGCGTAAATCTACCGATGTTTTGTCTCGATAATTCGATACTTGTATTAGCAAAGTTCACCTAAACAAAAAAATAAAATATTATAATATACGTTTTAATATGCATAATTTAAAAAGTTGATTCGATTCTTACGTGAAATAATTGCGAACTACGATCTCTCGGACAAATATCACTCTCTCCGCAAAACGGACTGACGGTAATTGTATTCTCATCGAGGATTGGCAAATTATCGCTAAATCCACCGTCCATGTAACGTATGCCGTGAAATTTTGGTGGAAGCACTCCGGAAAACACTGGGATGAAACATGACGCCAATAGAGCCTTAAATAAATAGTAGAATAAATTAAATCTGATGAAATTATTGCGTGTAATACAATAAACAAGAATAACTTACTTGTACCAAATCTTCTTTGTTTTGAAAATGAGATATTATAACATTTTTTCCATCGTAGACCCTCGTCAGCGAAATGTGTAGCTTTCCGCTGACTCGTATGTGAGCATCATCGGGTAAAACTTTTTCTAAACCCTCCAATAAAACATTGTGAACGTTAAAAGACGGACTGAACGGCCCTAACGATCCAGATCTCGCCTCTCTGACGACGCGTAATAAATCGCTCGTGATCTCACCTTAAATATGAAAAAAATAGATTATAATTTAGTAAAGTGGAAAAAAATATTTTAGCATTCATTTATTCATAATTAACGATGGGTTCGGACAACGATCACTCTTCAGTAGGTCGTCGACCGTAATGTACAAAACAGGTTTCAAAAGTGAAATGTGTACATGAATATATTATATAAAAACTAGAAGTGAAAATAAAATGAAACTTGATGTACAAATTTTGCATATCCAATGTCTAGATTATCTACGTTATGATGTTGACATTGAAATAATGTACGTGCGTAGTTAAAATGAAGCTGATAAGGTTACGCAATATTATTCTGTAAAGATCAAGATTATAATCGCATATTGAACGCCATTGACTGATTAATAACAATACAAATATTATTTTTGCATCTCCAATTTTTTAGGAGCCGGGATATGTTCCAAAGTTTACCGTACAAAAAAATATGCATATTCAAAAGATGATAAATAGCTGCTATTACTTATAAACAACTCATAAAAAAGTAATTTATATATAATAGTATATATTAATATTTTATATATGTATGATAAAACAATAATTGGCATGTGTTTTTCAAGGTTCAAGGTGTTGTATTATATCAGGTGAACCAAAAAGTAACGTCTTTTTTTTTATGAACCGATTAATTAAAGAAAAATATTTATTGATTTCCATTTTATCCAAAATATAGCTGTCTATTTCATCTTTCAGGTAAATTTTTTATATTTTTTTAATAAAAATCTCTGGGTTTGGTGCAATGTTTCCGGGTAATCCTTTATTCACTTCGTCATAGTTGTTATATTTTTTACCACCATTTATTGAAATACACGATAGTCTCCAGAATTCCAGAAGTTTTTCTTTTTGATATTTTTGCAGTAAATAATCAGTGTTATTATCAGCGTTTTTTTTAATTGTTCATGTAACTAATCATAATAAAGCAGTGCCGTTATTGTTTGATCTGGTTTTAATGTTTTAAAATTAATTAACTACTTACGAACCCACCAAACACACAATAACACTTTTATTTTGATGAATAGCCTTGGGGTTGGTCTTGGTATCTGACCACTTGACAATGATTGTCTTTCTTTGCCCCCATTTTTAATCATCATCCACAAGACGTAAAAATATCCATTTGGTTTACAATTCCAAAATGTTTTTACCATCATTTATCTGTTCAGCTCGATTCTTTTGAATGCATTAACCATTTGCTCTGTCTCCACACCTTTCTGATGGATTTAATATGCCTTTACCCACTTGAGCTAAGAGTATCTGCTAATTTCGGAATTGTTTCAGTTTCGGAAGACAAAATGTCTTATTTTAATTGGTTTTTCATGATTTATATCATTTATCAAATAAATATATAATAATTAATAAAAGGACCATAAACTGAGAATATTTTTCATATATCAAGGCTGAAAAGCAAACTTGCTGTATCTCAAAAAATTAAAAGGAGTCAAAAAAACATTTAAAATACAAATTATTCTTAAACTAAACGAAGTAGAATTGAATTTATTAAACATTTAGTCGAAAAATCCTAATAATTTGATTATGGTATCCTATTTTTTCGAGATACAGCAAGATTCATTTCCAGCGTCGATATTTATATATTTACATTTGAAACAAAAATGTTGTCCAACCAGTCAGTAAACATTTCTGCCGTCATTCGAATTTTTTATTAAAAAAATATAGTAATAAAAAAAATACATACAGATATTTAATGTCCTACAATTATTTAAATTATTAAGGCTTAACGTTATTAACTTTCAATGCTAATTTTTTTATAATCATTTAAAAAAAATGCTTTATCGTATCCAAAGTTTAAAATTGATTGAGCAGATACTGCAGATTAAAAAAATGTTAATGTACTATCCATTTAACGGGCATTCAATAGGTGCAATTATATTTGGCAAATATAATAATAAACGTCACCGTATTTTTATCATAAAGTAATAATAGGATTTCTACCACTGATTAAATTTCAATCATATGATACGAGCAGATCACGTAAAACAAGGTTATTCAATTACAAAATAAATAACAATAATATTTATATTGTTATACTACAATGAACAAATTTTATTTATTAATTATGTTTTTAATGAATATTATTTATTACTATACGATTTTGTTTTGTTAATTTTCATTAATATTTATACGTATTATATTTAACATTGTTATTATTAAACTGTCGTTTTAAATCAAATTATTCTGGATAAAGGATTTATAGCAGTTATTTAGAGATTTATTTAGAGATAATATCAATGGCGTGACATGTTACAATTCTTATCACTTTGTAAATATATGGTTGTGTAAAGGTCAAACTATCTGCCATTTTTGTTAATGTTGAGCAATAACAAACACAAAGAATATGACGATTGTTATATAAATATGAAGATTAATTCGATGATGCAGAGAGCGATAATTTTTATGTGTAGCACCATTGATTTAATCCTGACGAGATTTAAATCGATGAATGTAGCGGACACGTACCGAGAGGCAGGTCGCAGAGCATGCAGCAGGCGGAGATGGCCCCAGCAGATGCGCCCGAAATGTTGTCAAGCAACAGATGAGGCGCAAATTTGCGAAAGCAGACGGCCACGCCCACATGGTAGATGCCCAGAAAACCGCAGCCCGCGAACGACAGGTTCATCCTGGGCCGCCGCGGACACCGCACTAGAAACCCAACGCACCGCCACTAGCACGGAAAATGCACTGACACTGACAGCCAGCAACAGCCGTTCTAATATCTCTTTCTTCACGCGGCCCTAGCAACATTTTTATCGAGCATATATACAATATGATTATGATATCAAGTATTTGTTTTAAACTGATGTATACATAAATATTATTAATTTTAATAGTTTATAATTTATTATTATATAAGTTGATTGATTATTTTGTAAAGGCAAAAAACGAAAAAATAAAAACTAAATTAAATTTGTAATATAAACTGACATATTTATGTTCA
The DNA here is from genome assembly GCA_022495035.1 of Philopotamus ludificatus. NCBI lineage: Eukaryota > Metazoa > Arthropoda > Insecta > Trichoptera > Philopotamidae > Philopotamus > Philopotamus ludificatus. Next base: position 12,028 of record JAGXCT010035042.1, read on the forward strand.
AAATTGATCATAATATTATAAAATAACTTCGTATATATCGAAAATGGGTTTATTATGTTGAAATCATAAAATAATCCATTCAAATTATAAAATTTTAAATTGTAATATTAGAGTTTAGTAAAAATAAGGAAGGGAAAGATATAAAATGCGTTATAAAAATTAAAAATCACAATAAAGATTAACAATTTATTTAAATTTCAATAAAAAAAAGCTTACACCATTATTAACTAACAAAATATAAATATTTATTCGAATGTCTCATGAATGGATTCAGTGAAAGTGTGCATACTTTCTATAGGGGTAGCGGGGGTAATACCATGTCCCAAATTGGCTATGTATCTGTGTTTTCCAAACTTTTTAGACATGTCAACAGTCAACTGACGCAATTCTTCCTAAAATCCAAAATTTTCATATGAAATATTTACAATATCGATAAAGATATGTTTATACTGTGCTTTACCTGCGGTTTATAGAGATCTTGTGGATCCAGATTTCCTTGCAGCGTCACATTATCACCTACTTGTTCCCTCGCCGTTATGGGATCCACAGTCCAATCGATTCCGATAACATCATATCCCAATTCACTTTGTAGCTTCAATGATTTGCCAGCACCTTTAGCAAATATTGTCTAAAATTTAAAATACACATTATTATATTTAAACGACGCATATATTTTTATTTTCAACGAACCATTGGAACATCGGGCAATCCTTTTTTCTTCAAGCCGTCCTTTACTGATTCTGCAATTCGTTTGAGACGTGGCGCCGATAACGATGCAAACTGATCTATCGATAAGTGTTCCGCGCTCGATTCAAATACTTGTAAAAATTGAGCACCGGCTTCAACCTACAATTTTTTTTTAATAATTATATCCTCAATAAAAATATTTTATTAAGGTTATATTACCTGAAATATTAAATATTCAATAATGACATCAGTGAGAAGATTTAAAAGGCGGTCAGTATCAGCGGGATATGCCTCAATCCAATGCTTTGATTTTTCCATCGTCTTACTGCCCCCTCCTTCGATCATATAACCCATTAACGTCCACTACACACAAAAATAAAGATATTAGTAGTTTACGATCCTGTTTGCTGTATACTTAAGGAGTAAATAAACAAGGAAACATACAGGAGCACCGGTAAATCCAATAAGAGGTACTTTTCCATCAATTTTATGTCGAGTTAAAGTGATAGCGTCGCCGACATATGATAAACGAGACACAGCACCATCAACTTTTAATTTATTTAAATCCTCTGGTGTCTCCAGTGGATTTGGAAATACAGGCCCCTATTTAAAAATATAACATTAGCGATAATATCCATAAAATATTGTATTAAATGCCGTATTTAATGTTATTACTTTTCCGGGATGCATTTCCACAGTCATTCCCAAGGCTTGCGGGATAACTAATATGTCGCTAAAAATAATGGAAGCATCCAGATGATTGAATCTTCTCAAAGGTTGTAACGTCACTTCACAGGCTAATTCGGGTGTTTGGCAAACGGTGAAGAAATCGTGTTTTAATCGTATTTCACGAAATTCTGGCAAGTATCTGCCGGCCTGACGCATCACCCACACGGGAACATTGTCCACTTCTAATCCTCTAGCTGCTCTGAGCAACCGATCGTTCCGGAGCGGTGGAAACGCCTGTCATAATATAATTATGTCATACATAAACGATTCTTAATAAATTTAATTAAACCTCTTTCATAAAATAAACTATTATTATTATTGGAAAATTAAATCATTGATATAATCCTTTAAAATAAAATATGCTAGGATTCAGAGTACTTTCAAACTTTATTTATACCCTTAATTGACAGAGAAAGTTATATAGTTTTTCAATTCTGCAGAGTTATAAATGAAGATAATAGTCAAATAAATCAGATGTAATACACTACTTTATTGTTTAACTCCATATTTGCTTTAATTATCGGTTGATAAACTCGGATGACAACAACACGTCCAAACGGACCGTGTTTTTTCTCAACTAGAGAACTTAACAGCAAAATAGTTAGCCAGGTCCGACTAAATATATAAAATATTATACACTTATAAAAGAGCGAAAAAAATAATTCAATACTAATTAATGAGCAGTAATTATTTTATTAATATAATATTATATTATTGTATTTTATTTCTCTCCAAAATGTAATAGATAAGGTTATATAATAATAATTTTATGTACATATATATTTATATGAGTTTATATTGATGATCAATACGTTTCTTCCCGTTTATATATGCAAACAATTGCATTATCTATAGTTTTTATCATATGTGACGCAATTATATAACCATGCAACTACATATTGTAGAATCATGAAAATTCAATTTGATAGCAGGTATGTCATACGGGTCAAGTGTATTCTATTATCGATTATTTGATTCTTTAAATGTTTCATACGATCGTGCTAACATGGAAAAGTAATTTGACTTCAATTTTGATCAATTTAAATAAAGAATGTACCTTGATTATTGCATGTATAATATAATAATATCAGCATTGTATTGAATGCAAAAGAAAATTATTTATATGTATTATATAAATTTGTTAATTAATTGTTATATTTTTTTTTATTATTAATTGATTATATACGAATGAATAAAAATAATAATTAAAACGAATTTTAATAAAATAATGAGATTATGGATTAGCACTATTATTACATTTTTATACATTTTTAAAATATAAACAAATAAAATAATGATTTTTTGATCGCTACTGTGCATAGGATGTTGCGTGAACATGTAAAGTATATAAATCAATTTTTCCGAAGTATATTATCACTGCTTTTTTCGATTTTCTCGTGAAATAAAGCATACCAGTAGATCAGAAATGTCGCATACTGTTTCTAATATCAAGTTGAATGATGGAAATTTTATTCCCATGCTAGGTCTTGGAACATGGAAGGTAAGCTACAATTTTAATACATTTAAATGCATAAATTAATTAATTTTATAATTATATAAAGTCCAAGCCTGGAAAAGTAGAACAAGCCGTGAAAGACGCCATCGATATTGGTTACAGACACATCGACGGTGCTTTCTTTTATAATAACGAGAAAGAGATTGGACGAGCAATTGCTGATAAAATCGAGGAAGGAGTAGTTGAAAGGTTTCAAAGTTCCTTGAATATTTTTTATAGTAAATAAATATTTGACGATCCTCTATATTAAATTATTTGTGTTTACACATTAACTAATAAAATAAATATGGATACGTCCATAGTTCTGTAGCAACGATTGAATCATCAGATCTTTTAAATTGTATAAATCCTCAATATAACAAAGAAAATTATATTTAAATCCAGGCAGGGGCGGCTCGTCCATATACACTGCGGAGCTGCAGCACCCCCAAGCAAATTGACGAAAAATATATTTGTGTATATTAATATATACGTTTCTATTGTTTATGTATATGAAAATATTAATTCAATTTATATTTGGTGTTAAATCTATTAAATATATATATTTTTATAATAGGAATGATTTATTTATTGTGTCTAAGCTGTGGCAAACTTTTCATGATGTTTACAATGTTGAAAAGGGTTTCATGAAATCTCTCAACGATCTTGGATTGGACTATATTGATTTATATCTTATGCATTATCCAGTTGCCTTTGAGGTATAATAATTAATTAATATAAAATAGTATTACCCGATATTTATAATGTTTTAATAACAAAAAAAACAGGAGAGCGATAGTTTATGTCCATTTGATGATCAAGGAAAAATTTTGACATCGGATTTGGATTATGTTGATACTTGGAAAGTAATGGAAAAGCTGGTAGAAAAGGGTATCGCGAAGAGCATTGGATTATCGAATTTTAATCACGAACAAGTCCAAAGAATTTTAATTAATTCCACTATCAAACCCGTAATCAATCAGGTAAAAATATATGTTATTAAATATTCAATATATCTGTAATAACATTGATTTTGCGATTAGGTGGAGTGTCATACGTATTTAAATCAGAAATTATTAGGAGATTGGCTGATAAAACATAATATCGCATTAACGTCATATAGTCCGCTCGGTTCTGCAGACAGACCGATGGCAAAACCTGAGGACAAAGTTTTGCTTGCAGAACCCATTTTATCAAAACTTGCAGAAAAATACAATAAAACGTCAGCACAAATACTATTGAGGTTTATAAATATAGTCAACCCTCCTATACCGTCGAAAAAGAGACCGCGCTATAGAAAACTCGCCCTATAGAAGATAGACTAGGCGTCCATACAAAATTTGGGGTTACGTTTTTTTAATTGTATTTTGTAAATTAAACAAAATAAAATATTTATTCGTTAAAATATTTTAGATAATCTTGTTATATTTTTAGTTTGTTTACGCGCGCGTATATCTTTTTTCAATCAAATGTCATTGACCTTTATTTCATTGGGCAATGTACAGTAATGCCCCCGATAACGCGAAAGTTGGGCCGCGTTATTAAACAACGCGTTATCGGGATAATGAAGCATATACATAATTTAGGGTTACGGGTATTACGCAAAAAATACAAATCTGCCATAACTAAGTATAATGTAAAAAAATATAAGTCTTAGATGAATGAAATACTCGGTTGCCACGCATGCGATGGTGAGAAATGTGCTGAACACTCGCTCAATGCGCTCGCGTTATTGGAGGGACTGCTGCGATTTTTTTTGAAATTCGCGTTATCGGAACACGCGTTATTGGGGTATTACTGTATTTTATATTTATAATTTTTTTAATTTGACATTGAAATTGAGCGAAAGTAACGCTGTAGAAAACCGCTCGATAACTGACTGCGAGCGCTATAGGAGGGTTGTCGGTACAAATATTCTTATATACAACGTTTGATGAAAATAATATGCAATTTTTTTTCTTGAAAGCAACCGCGTCGTCCGAAAGGGGTCTATTTACAATGTAAAAGAAAGATCCCAAGCATTTCAAGTCAATATACTGATGAATTCTTCATTAATATGTTGAATTTTTTTTAAAATGATTATTCTTAGAATAAAAATAGTTATGTTTGATATACTTTGTAATTTAGTCGATATTTTTAATACTAATATACGAAAAGCGCACTCGGGGATGTCCCGCCGCAGACTAAGCTCTCGCAGCACGTGTCAATCGCACGGTTTCACTCACATTCGACATATAGTACCGGATGCGAGCGAGAAAACACATCGTGCCCATGGTAACAGAACCGAATATTGTTGTTTTTATTTTTTTTCGCAATTAAGAACAATAAATGTTTAATAGGATTTATTTTAAAGAGTTATTCGAGAAAATTCGGCACGGCTAGGTTAATAAGTAAATTTTTTTTGTTGTGTCGGTACACTTGTGTCTGACGTGAAGATGAAAAAAAATACAAAATGACGATGTTTTACCATAATTGATGAGATAATACGACGAAAATTTCGCATATTTTTTTTATCAAACATAGTACACATAATAAAATTAATAATTTCAGATATCATATTGAGAGAGGATTTATTGTTTTGGCAAAATCTGTTAAAAAAGAACGTTTGCGTGAAAACTTCGAAATATTCGATTTTCAGATATCCGCAGAGGACATGGCCGTATTAATGGATCTTAATTGTGATGAACGCTTTTTAAAATTCGAAACGTATGTTTTAATAATAAAGACATAACTAGATTATCATTTATTTATGCTAATCTTTTTTCGTTTGTTTTCAGGTTTGATAAAAATCATAAATATTATCCGTTCAATATTGAATATTAAATCAAACCGATGCTAATAATATTATATATAATAAATTAATTATATTTGTTAGGATACATTAATTTTTTATAGCACATGTCAATTATTGAATATCTCACAATGCATTATCTCAATTTATTGTGTCCATAATTGGCCATGTTATCGCATTTCCTTGAATTATACCATTAGTCTCAGTAACATTATCACATTTCATACTTTCGTTTAACAATTTATTCATAGATAATATATTTTGTGTACAATTTACATATTTGTAATATTTTTTTTGGCTATGACATGTAAACAAATAGTTTATCAAATGTTTTTGTGACCTATTTTTTGTGTGCATTCTTTAATACTTAATGCTCCTTTGTATATTATTTATTGATAAAACTATATCAAATTGCTTAAAATCAATCATTCAGATGTCTAAATTAGGTGTAATTTTGAAAAAAATATCAAATTCTATTTCACGTTGATTCACATATATAATTCATTCGGCAAATAATACGTTATCTCACTGTATTTATTGGAAGATATCAATTGTTTGATCCGTCAATTTTAACAATTGTTATATTTGCAGAAGATTATGATTTAATTAATTTAATTACATAAAAAAATTACTTATTCCAAGAAGTCTTTCAAAATGTTTGCAAACCCGAATGAAATATTTTGTAATTCCATTACGCAAATGAGATACGAAAAAAATAATAATCACAGAAAATAGAGTGACATTGGTTGGAATAAAATTAAGTTATGGTCTGACATGATCCCAGTATCAATTCTGCGATAAATGTTGAAATATTCGATAAGGAATTCTGGTGACGTAAATTATCATAACATGTTTAGAAACAGCAGATGCAGATAAATAACAAATAATTTATTAATTATAAAATTTATATATTTCTATTAGAATAAAATACATAGATACACACAAATACATCGACATGGGCATGTTTTTTGGGTCTTATTTCTCAATAATTTCACCCTTGCATTTACGCAAATTTTTTCAAAACTATTTTAAAAAATGTATATTTAATTGAATAATTACAGATTTGTGCAATACTTTTAAAGTAATGATCCAATTTAATCAAAATCATATTAGAGTATAGGAAAAATTTAAGTTTAATCGTTTCCGTTCTTTTTTTTATATCTTAGACAATTTTTTTTTGCAATCTGTCCTGTTTTATTAAATTTGGGAATTTAAAAATTAAATATAATAAATAAAAATACAATGGAACTCGTAATGAACAATAGAGATTCAATCAATTTCAAATTAATAAGTATTTAATTTTTAAGTCTGTTAAACTTCTAGTCAAATAAACAAATCTTTAAATGAAAAAAGCATTTTTTTTATTTATTTGAAATAATCTAAAATGTGATTTTTCCACGATGACTATCAATTAAAAATGCGGTACATATTTCACTGTAACTCTTTCAGTGCGGCGCCCATGACGTTCATGGGCACACGAATCGTATCCAGAATGCGTTGTCATAGACATACATTTTTGCGATCCTTTCGATCTTTGAGAAGTGCATTATTAAATACACGTGGCAATTGCAAAGAACTTGATGTTTTTGATCATTATCGTTATAATTCAGGGGCTCTTAATCTTTTAAGTATCATGTAACACTTACAATTTCACGAGATTTTTGTGGAACGCAGTCTTAAAATATGCGTATTTTTTATATTGAATATTAAATAAAAATCACAACATTTTAAACACGAAAAGACGGAAGTAAAAATAGACTTTCACTGTATATATTTTTTTTATTAAATTTGAAAACACGTAAAAACGATTTATATAATAACATAGCAATCCTGATATTTATTTGATATTAAAACATGCGTTTTATTATATTTGTACAAAGTTTGATAACAAAATAAGCGGAATTATCATTATATAAATAATTAAATTTTTCCTGACAGTCACTAGCACATATATTATGCATTTTTTCTAATCTTCGAAGCACTTCTGGAACGGAATTTTTAATAAATTATTTAGGTATAGAAAATCTGACGTTATCTCAACGAAAGCAACAGATCGTCTTTTTGTGTTTTTTTTCATCTTACTTTATCAGAAAAAGTCATAGACGGTCATGTCCGGCGAATAAAAGGTGATGTTTAGAATCAAATACATCAGCATAACGCCAAAAATGAGACGATTCATTTTAGCTAAACATTCTGCAAATTATTATTCAACAAATTCTGAAATTAAATTATTCCTCAGATTAGCATGATGATATTTGTCATCTCGTCTTTAATAATATTTGCATTGTTATCTAATCTTTTAAGTTTTCATTAAGTAATGTAAATAATGAAAGTAGTCCATTAAAATGTCATTGACTGACTTTCCCTGCGACGATGTATTTACTTTCAGAAATAATCATTAGTTGCATAAAGAATGCTACATTTCATCCCCAAATTTTCTTATTTGTCGCCACAGATGTTTGTTCAGAGTTATTATTAAATAATCTCTAGTCTACTCGATACATAGGATGTTCTGATGACAAATTCATATATAATATATTATAATTTTTATTGAGATAATGATCTTGATTAACTCCACACTGACACACCCCTTATTGATAACAGCGATTGGAGACGTAACAACAAATATTATAAGCGAAATAATGAAACCCAACCCTCAATTTGGTTATAAATATAAATATATAAATTATAGACAGCGATAACCAAAAAAATATTTGCATATGTGTTTAGTGATACAAATTGAATATCAATGCACTGTGATATGCATTTTGTAAATTCTACCATTATCTATATTTATATTTAATGTATTTTTGTTAAATATTTATTCAAAAGAGACGATCCCCAAATCGCATTTTCATTGTCACACCCTTATTGTTTTGATGAATAATATATATGAATAAATAATTTTACGTTATCTATATGTTTGATCAGTCATGACAAATATTGTAGATAAAGGTAATAAATAAACAGTGATCTTGGTATTTGCTTTCTACGCGATAATGTTATTTATATGATTGGGAACTATTTTCACTATATATACATATTAAAATATGCCGCGTAAAAAAAGACAAAGCGCGCGTAAGAAAATGCTGTAACGGTTCCACTGCTTAAAGTAATTAATAATGATTTATAAAAAAATATCATTATTCAAATAATGTCTAATACAAAACGCATTTGTTTGCGTGAGGATGATGCAAGATCACATACATCAATAGATATACTATGGATGCTAAATAAAATTATTTATATTATATTAAGATTAACATTATTATTTATTAGAAATTTGTGTGTTAAAATTTATTTATTTGTTAACCAGTTAGCTGTCGCAGCCATTAAACATAAGATGTAAATTAATTTTAAGCTTCCCGTTGTAGATGGGGTGCGTATATTGGGGGCCCCAAGTTTTTGATTTTTCTCGAATAACTGTTAATATAAATCCTACATGCACAAACTTTTTGTATCTGTCTAAAAAAGTCTAAACAATAAATAATTATTATCCTTTATTGTCTGGAATTGCGTAAAAAAAATAAAAACAACAATATTCACTTCTGTTGCCACAGGCGCGATGTTTTTACTCGCTCACATCCGGTACGGTGTGCCGTTTGCGAGTGAAACGTGCGATTGATGAAGAATTCATCAATATCTTGACTTGAATTGCTTGGGGTCTCTAAGAGACCCCTTTGCGACTACGTTACGGATGTATTTAAACGTTACGTTATGTATTTAAAAAAGAAAAAAATAATAATAATAGAATAAGCGGGAATAAGCAGAAATAATGGAATAAACATGGCGTAAAAAGAGTTGCCAGCGGACAATTTCCCAAAGATCATCAAGTCTTGGCGAAACATTATATTCTTTAGGGGATTTCTTCTTCCCTTTTTTCACATGCTTATGTATTTTACAAATTGATAATTGAAGTGTCAAGCCCCAAAAAAAAGAGTTTCCTCCGCCATTTTAACGTCTTGCACTTAAAACGACTCTATTTAGTTGTGAATCACCACAGGCTTATAATCTACTATACTTGGCTAGAAATATTCTATGATTCTCGAGTTCTATGGGATCTCTTCTCCGTAATTGCAATGATGATGACGAGCTAATACAAGTGTGTACTTTTTTTTTATATTCCAGGATACAAATTAATTGTATTAAATGGTTATCTCTTCTAGAATATGTATTTGATCTCACAATTTATTAAAAAATATTTTTACATTAATTTGAGCAAAACAGATCTCCAATAATGGTAGACAAAGAACATTCAAAGGGGTAATATTGCTTATTTTACATTTAATAAGAATCTCTATTAATATTTTATTTGAATTATATATATTAGCCAGGAGATAAACCGCAACTGTTTGGTTTTTATCTTTTAAAGTTTTTATAAGCTATTCATAGATGTCGCTCTGTAGTAAAAATGTAAAACTATTATTTATTAAATGTTTATATAGTTTTGAATTATGGGAAATTTTATTTATATTTTAATATTTTTTCTAAATATGGATTAATGTACATTTTAGATTTAAATATATATTTTTTTATATTTTCAGCATTATCATTAAATTTGACGAATAAATTTACATATATTTTTCATCAATATGCCCGTCCTTTTTATTTATATTCGTATAGCATTCAAATATGCATTCATTCGACCTGCAGATTTACAAAAAAAATGCGATTCGTCTGATGGGTTAGGGATGAATACAAAAAACACTCTTTGTGATATCACATTGCGTCTAGCAACCCATTCTATTCAGGAATATCTCAGTTTATTTAACAAATTCCTAGAAACGTGAATTGGTCAGACAGTCTCAAGACGACGAGGGGTGTCCCAGAAGCACCTGTGCCCCTAACTATACCTTACAAAGATTCCTTAACATGAAATTAGACAATTATATAGAAAAGTAAGATAATAATAATTGAAAATAAATTAATATTTTTTAAATATCTATTCAAATGTATTATGAGTGTAATATATATTTATATTAATATAAATATATTTTGAGAAGCTTTGATTTTTATTTACCTTTACAACGCCCTAGCCAGCTCAATTTTTTTTTACATGTATTTAGCATATCTGCATAGAGAAATACTTTATAGTGAATTTCAACAATAGAATACTAATTGGATTATATGCATTCACTTTTTTCTATAAATAAATAATGTATTTACATTATCATTAAGTTATAAATATAAAAAAATGCTGAAATTATTTTATGCACACGTAACATAAGTTTTGCATTATTTAATTTGAATGTCAGAATTTATGAATATAGAAGCTTAATCACTGGATATCCTAAGGGTGAGTTTTTTATGTCCGATTCAAGGTTATCAACTATGACCAGTCCCATTTGCTTCGAAATTCGTTTTGCTATACATAAAAAATGGTGAATCGTCTGATAAATAGTAGTTTTAACATTGAAAGGAAGTGGGGTGCGGAATGTTTTATTATAAAATTTTAGGTTAAGTTTGACAGCTCGTCATTGTTAAAAATTAACAAAAAATATTTGGCCGAAATAATGAAATTGCCGGACGTAGTCTTTTACATACGATGTATTGGCAGTGGTTACATTGCGCCACAAAACTAAATTGCATAAATATTCCTTGCCGTTTTGTAACAACTTGGCAACAATGTGACAAATTTGTGTCGTTTAATTTTGAGAGTATTTGAATATTTGCTTTACAACCGACTATTGCATCGGTGGCCTTGGAAATGTTTGTTGGGCCAGCGCGGGCTAACAACCTCGATGCATTAACCCTCCGAATCCCGCGCCAAATAAAAATCCATTTCTAAAATACATACATATTAAACACACACATCGTTAGTAATGTACACTAACGCATTTCACTCATTGCATATTAGTGTAAATGGGTATATTCTACAGGAGATAAATGACCATATTAATCTGTATAAAAAAATACGACTCTCTTCTTAAACAGCTATATATGAAATGAGCTATGAATGGAATTACATCAATTTATTTTCTCTTAAAATGTTTATGTAATATACGCCAGTTAATTTGAATCGTTTAGATATGTTTATATATTTTGATCGCTGTGAATTGTTATTTTTCTCTGTCTAATTATTATGAGTGGTGATCATTTATGGTTTATTTTAAAGAAATTGTTTTACAGTCAAGTCATTGAATATAGAAAGGGCATCAAAAAAAGATCGCACAAATATATTTAATCTATTGTGAAAATTAGAGATGATTTTCTTTAAATTTGCATAATAATCAATACAAAATTAATCCGAAAAAATGGAAAATGGATTGATGTCCTTAAACCCATATTCAAAACATTATGATACCCTTGGCATTCGTATTTTTCGGACATGGTCCCCTGCGATTACTTCCTATTTTCGATGTTTAAAAATAACACAAAACAAGACATTTTGCAAGGTTGAGGGAATAAATATAGAATATCCCAATACAGAAAATTACATTTATATGATAAGTACTACTAAAGATGTTTGGAAAAAAAATCAGTGCATTTTTTATTTTCAAATTTCGTATGGAAGTCCATTAATATCTTTTAAATATTAATTTGTCAGAATTATTTTTTTTTATGTGAAAAACTTGCGGTAGACAGTGAAGCCAAGATCTAGTGAGTATGGTGGATAATGAAGAACTTTCATCTCCAAACGCCTGTAGTTTTGTCATCTTGCGGTGTCTAGCGTTGTAGTGGAATAGAATAGGAGTCGATCGGTTGACCAATCTAGGCTGTTTTTCTGTAAGTTTTTGGATCATTTAGTCCAGCTGCAGTATATTTCTACCATGGTTACATGAAATTATAATGGATCAGATCTGCGCCACCAAACACTCACCGTTACTACTTTTGATAGATTTTGCGCTTTGGTCTGTGATTTGGTTTACAATTCGATTCCAAAATGAGTCATTTTTGTGACGAGAAAGCTAGACCATGGAAGTTTTCAAACCTTGTTTCTGCTTATTTTTCATCTGGAATCTATCTATCCAACTTTTTCACTTTGGCGATTTCAGATAGGTGAGTTAATATTGTTTGCTTGCCAACACCAAACATCATCGATAATTCATGTGCACTTTGAGTAGGATGTAACTCGACAGTGATTTTCAGTTTGTCATTATACACCCTTGATTCTAGAGGACCGCGTGGCTCATTCGTAAGGTCAAATGACCAGAACGACATTTCGCAAACCAATTTAAAAATACACCAACACTAACTTTCAAATATACAAATAAAGATTTTAGTATATTTTAAAGCGCAAAAAGACGAAAGAAAAAGGAAAAAGTGTTTGAGCTTTCTGAGAATAGGAAAAAATGACAAAATATAATACCAACGTGAAATAAGAAGCTGTCAAAGCCGACCATATTACTTACTTACTTACTTACGTGGCCATATAACCCTGAGGCGGGTCTTGGCCACCTGGAGAACACCTCCGTCTAGTCATGATGTCATGACCGTGGACGGACGTTCTCCAGGTTATCTAGTTGAGCACAATTATGGTTTCGTAGATTCTACAGATCTATGAGGAGCGAGGCCGCTATCCAGGCCAATTCGGTGACGTGTGTGCTACAGGAGGTAGCCGTAGCATCCGATCAGACTGTAAATTCAATACGAATTGACCCTAGCCTCGTCTGATTACTATTGTTACAATCCACGCGTTGAAATCTCGGCTTCCGGGCTTATGGCTGGCGACCTGACTCGTATTCGAAGAGCCAAAATAGCCTGGAGGACGACCGTCGCAGTCCTGGCATCGGGGTTCTCTGCTGGAGATCGTTAATTGTATTGATTATTCGAAACCCATTGATTCTTCTGCATTTTATAATGTATAATACACCATGGCCTCGCATAACACGGTCATATCATTCAACAAATCCGAGTTATATGAGGTTCGAAGTTCATACAAAAAATTCTTGCGTTCCAAACAATATCGAAGTTTGTTAATATCCTTTATTTTTTTTATTAAAAATTATAGATCATTTATTCATTGATCTGGATAGATCATTCATTCATCATCGCCTTCACTAACAATTCTATATGTTTGACACTTTTTCGAGATCGGTTGTGAGTGTTTATAATTTCGGCGAATTCTGAACTAATTTTTTGGAAGATCTATGTCAGCCGACGCAATTTCTCCTTGATTTTTTATAATATGTAGTGAGAATCGCTTCTTAAAATTTTCAAACCATCCTCTACTAGCAGGAAAATTGTGATTGTTGATCTCTTTTGAATAATGTTTCTGTCTATAGGAATATTTTTGTCATTGCAGACTTACTGATAGACGATTATTTTTTAAATCGTGTTATATAAAGCGTGCTGTCCAAAAAATGCCACTAATCATCAATCGTGTTATATCAAAACCGTGTTGTATAAACCTGTGTTATACGAGGCCAAGGTGTACCTAACTTTGATCATGAATTAAAATAGAGATATTCTTCCTTATTATAATTCGGATACATTATGGTAAAAGAATAAATTGGTTATTATTTTTTTTTTAATTTAAATAATATACATTAGCATGTTGAGGGTTAAATTCGCCTCCCATAACTTCATTCCTCAACCCTCCTTTTATCCGCGCGATAATAACTACACTAACATATACGCACGACTATAGTGCATAACACGCATGCGCGCTGCATTACCAACACACACACACAAACACGATACATAACACACCCATGTGCAAGAGAAAACAAACAAACTGCATGCACAATGGTTTCCATATGCAAAAATATAATATTTATATAATGCATTTTTTTTTAATTATCACACGTGATCTGATAACGTTGATTTATGCGGCCAGAGTGATTCATAATATGGCGAGATGCATTTCGTCGAAAAAAAAATCATTAAAATAATGCAAACCACGCATTATGTTTCTTATTTTTATTGTGTGGCAAATTATACAGGGTTTGGCTGGGGGGCGAGAATTTAGGGGCAAGACTGATCGATATCAGGAGCTGATAAGGTAAAAACCTGGGGCAGGCAAAATATTACTGCAGGTGAGTATCAGGAGGGATCGGCTCCCTAATTCAGAACTGCATAACCTCAATGTCGTTAATGACTAAACGGCTTTGGATCGGCTCCCAAACTTTTTGGTGTGCGCTTCATTTTTCCAGCAGTTTTGTGGTCGCAGTTTGGTAATAAAGGGATTCTAGCACGTATCTTGTCATTTTAAAGTACCGTTTTCAATTGTCTCATTTTGCATATTCCATTCTGAAAAAATATTTTTAAATTAAGAAAAATATCACATAAAAACGACATGTTCTTTAAAAAAGATTTATTATAAATTGAACGTAATATGGAGAGGGAAATATATTATTATTAAATTTAATTTAAATCACATAGTTAAACATACTTGGTGATATGTGATATGCGTATCTCCAGTGTTTTTGTAGTTTCTTCATGCAGGAATGATCTCAACATTATTTTCGTCATGGCAAAGATATTAAATATCTGTTTAAAATGCTCCATTGTATCATTTATTTATTTTATTATAATACAAATTAATGTATTTTTTGAACTATACATAAATTAGACAGAAAACTGCATTTTAAAATATTGCACAAAAAAGCTTGAACCCAATTAGGAATACGTTTTAAATGAAATCGATACAAAGCTTTCATCCTTAGGCATTTTGTTAACGATATAAACCAGAAACATCGAATTTTAATAATAAACGTTTTCAGTTTCTGAAGCAAAGAGATTATATTAAATTTCTTTAAAATCATTTTTTTGATAAAGATTAGAATTATATTTTTGCAAGATTTTTCAATTAATTTTACTACTAGAAGAAGTAGTAAAATAGATAAAATATTTAATTAATCCCAGAATTTTAACAATTCGTAATATACAGACGTATAATTTCTCACCTCTTTATACACACATCTTATTTAAAAGCAGATTTAGAGTTTGGATCATTAATAACCAAACCATTTTAATAATTATTAATCAATATTCTCTTGTCAGAGGATCGCGGACATTATTCGGATGGCTGAGATTTTCAGATTATTTTTTTAACAATTTTGTCAAAAAATAAGTTGAATTTTGACTATTTTTTGTGAGATGAAGAAATCTTTAGCCTCCATTTTACCCCCCTGTTTACCATCGTCGCTTATATCAGGAAGGTCACCACCCATCCCGTATACCATTTCATGAGTTATTTAACTAATTTAATTAATTATTACTATAATAAGGACTTAAACCCTTTAAATTGAATAAAATATCCATTATATAACTTCAAAATCGCATTAAAAAATTGATTAGAATTACTAATTTTCTTTTAAATAATATTTTAGTCAAGCTGTATATTAAAAAAAGGATATTCATTAAACAAACAAAGTATATATTCATCGTCTACCCAATCAATAATTAATGGATACACGCCCGAAGGGTAGAAATGGCAGTAGAAATGCGGAGATCGGGGGCGGCGATCATTTCGCATCAACCCGTCTCACAACCACCAGTCTTCTAATTGGGGTACTGTGGGAACCGACCCAAGCTATCTGCTCCTCTTCTAGCTATCCACAAATCTTCCTGCTGTCACAGGATCGCAGTCGACACCTGTTTCGCCGAGGAGTACCGTTAAAAAGCTGAAATTTCGCCGAGATTCGTATAATTCGCCGTGTCTTAAGGTAATCAAATCGAGCGGCTAAAATCAGCCATTTACCCCGAAATTGGTAGCTGCTGCCAAAGGGTCACGGATGTTATTAAATTTTATTGTATCCGGATGTTAAACGGAAACAATAGTCGAAAATATATCGCATTGTTTCACTATTATGCGTTATGACTGGGTTATTTATGCGCGCAACAATGCAACGCTGTTTAATTACTGTATTGCCGAATATTAAAAAAAAATCCGTTAACCGCGATAAGGTTCGCATCTGCTAATTAATGAACGGTATTCGATTTTTACAAGAAAATTATTGAAAATTGAATAAATCGCTTTAAAAATATTCAAATTTTATTGTGAATTTTGATGGGAAGTCGGGTTGCATCTCGCAAGTCGTCGAGGTCCATTGTGCCTCAAATTTACTATGCATACACACACACACATGCACGCGGGGTCGGTGGTTGGAATATGCGTTTTTTTTTATTTTTTGCCCCCGCGAGAATTATTGTACCAAAAAACAAATTCCACGAGCAGCGACCCTTTTTTGTGTGCGCGGGCGAAAAGGGTAGACGCGCATAAAAAACTTGGTTTGCACCGACCGGCTACCAAAGTCGAAATACGTAACAATCGTAATAAAAAACTTGCGCAGTGAAAGGGTTGGCCCTCTGCTCCGGGGGGTTTTGAATATATTTTTAAAAAATGTCCGTCAAATTTAAATGAAATTTTACGACTCGAGGCGACGACGAAACGCGATGGACCCAAAGATCTTAAAAAATATGTTACGTAATTATCGACGATTTAAATATAAAAAAAATATATGAATTTAAAAATAAAAGGTTTAAAATAATAATAACATTCATTTTAATTTTTGTTCTCAATCTTAGATTCAAATCAAATTTATTAAAAGTTAATAAATCGAAAAATTATCATCACCTTATACAAAAACTTTTAAAAAGATAAATATATGTGGAAATTTTGACTTAAAAAATAAGCGTTGAAGTGAAAAGGTAGTGAATGCGGATAATAGGGTGTTACAGATTGGAGTTGTAGCAAATTTGATGAAATCTATTCTACAAATAGCAGATACAGTCGAATACTCTAGTCTAGGATGCAAGAACATTTACAAATAATTTACGGGATTCATAAACATGGCGTGTGGATACCGCATCATTTTAGGGATAAAAGAAAATCTCTACCGGTTAGAATGTGTCAAGAGTCAATAAAATTAGAGGAAAATTCAACATTTCTTCGATATCTTGTTACAGGGGATGAGAAGTGGGTTATCTACACGTAAAAACAGGACTTACCATTGGCAACACTAAAACTGAACCTAACGAACAAAAAGGTACTCTTACCTATATGGTGGTATTGTAAAGGAATTAACTATTCATCATGAAATTCTTAAATAAGGTCAGATAATAATGGCACAGTTTTATTATGATAAGAATAATGGTATGATTAAAAAAAAGAATTTGTGAAAAACCACCTTAAATATTCAACAAAGAAAGCATTTTTTATTAACACGATAATTCGAGACCCCATACATCTTTCTTATTAAGCCGATCTTGCTCCATCGGATTACCATTTATTAGACCAATGCAGCACTTTTGGATTTAGAATTAATGGATTATTCTAAGAATAAAAATATTTATTTATGAGATAATTGATATTTTGGATTTTTCTACTAATCGATACGACGCGTAAACGACAAGCGCATTCGGCGATGTGTTTGCAGCAATCGTTGCACGTGTCAATCGCACGGTTTCACTCGCACTCCACACATCCTACAGGATGCGAGCGAGAAAAACATTGCGCCCGTGGCAATAGAAGGGAATATTGTTGTTTTTATTTTTTTTCGCAATTGCGGACAATAAAACACAATGATTATTTATACTATTTATTCTTTAGACCTTTTTAGACAACTACAAAAAGTTTGTGACACGTAGGATTTATATTAAAAGAATTATTTGACAAAAAACTGAGGTTTCCAAATATACTATGAAACTATGACCAGAAACTGACATTAAAGACATCTATAAAAAATCAGTAGTTGGGTAGATCCATGGATTTGGAGGTTGATAGTACGGATATAAAGGTAGTGGAATTGTTGGAGGTGCATGATAGAGTACTTACTACAGATAAACTATCAGAGCTACATAAAGAATAAGAATAAAAATAAATGCTTATGGAACGGATTTAATTATTATGTATTGATAAATTTGTTTCTATATTCATTATAATAAAATGTCAGCATTACAATTTCTTTTATCTAATTATTCCATAATTTATTGCACGATTATTAACCGATACAACCTTAAATAATGTGGAGAGCATTAATTTTCTATGTGAATATTTTTTGTTGAAGCCTAAAAAAGTATGATTTTATTATAATTATTATTTATTATCTTATTATGACAAATTGACATGAGATTTTCAATTCAACACATGTTGCATAAAAGTGCGTAATTTGAAAGTTCTAAAAAAATTGGATCGAAGGCGTGACTAACTGCTGCCTGTGTTCCTGTTGCTAATTGGTAGAAATTTAAAAAGTTTTCATACAACAGGTGGATATATAGTTAGCATCCTCGAATTGTGGACAAAAGTGTAAAAACCACATTCGAAGATCATCAGTAGCGACACACCTGTTTCGTGGCAACCCTTTAGAAATACAGCCTCTCATCGTGCACCATGCTGGGATACGAAAAAAAGAATAACAAACGCACCCACCTCTTTTATTATGGCCGAAAAAAGTCTTCGGCTTAAAATATTTGGGGGCTTAACAATTGGATCGGATTGTTGGCGACTTCTGGTCGCGGTATAAAAATCACATTAGGCTCACCCCCGATACATTTCGCTTCATCCCCCTCGACGAAGGCTATGCCATAAGGCTGTGCATATTAAAATATTCACCCCCTTGAATTACACAGTCCGACTCACGACAAGTAAATTAGACCTTGAAAGTTGCATTCAACGTAATCGCACTGTCAAAACAGTTTGTCAATAGCATGATTTACATATCTCATGCTGTTGACAATGAAGCGACGTCGCCTGAAACTAAACTATGCACGTGAATTCGTCGAAACTTTCAGGGGGTAAGTGTTCGCAAAATAACAAATAAAAAATTAAAGTAATTAAAAGAAAATTTTGAACTATTTTAGATGTAAAAATAACTTTTCAATCAGATTTCTTTATATGTTTAAGTTATACTTTGATTGTCTAAGCAGCAGGCTAAAAAATGGATTACGACTGGTGAAAGTACGCCAAAGAAGGCGAATAAAACTGCATTTCTTTTCTTATTCTATCAATAAACATAAACATTATTATTATTATTATTACTATTGTTATATTCATTATATTCTCTGTACAAAAATTAAAATTGACAACAAAATATTATTAGTTGACAAATACACTAGATTCACTTTTTTAAGTAGATGGAATATTATAATATTTAAAATAAAATAGTGTAAAAAAGTAATTTACTCCAATTAGATTAAAAAAAATAAAAAGTTACATAAAATTAGTGCAAAAAATTCTTACAAATACATCATATTTTTAGCTATTCGTTTATATTTTGTCGCATAATTTAGATATCTTTCTCCATTTTTAAATACATCAAATTATTACATTTTCTATTAATAATTAGTGGCACGATTTGTAAAAAAATATAATGAGAGTAACTCAGAGATTCGACTAAAAGAGGACAACGTGGAATGGATTAAAAAATGCAAAATATTAAAAACAATGAAGAAAAAGTATACATTATTCATATAATGTTTCTATATATTTTTTTATTAGTTTTATAACCCGCCATGGGTTTTGGCCTTGGATTTTGAGTCAATTTAATTTTTATTGAGGTGGAATCGTCAGCCACATACCCAAATTTGACTAAATTGGGTGGAAGTCATTATTTTTAATCTTGTAGCGTGTAATATAAATCTGGAATGGATGGAAGAAAGAGAAATAAAAAAAAGTAGTATTGAGCTATACGATTATTTTAAAACTATCGCAGTTTTGAAATGAATATCTCTTTTAATAAATTTGTAAAAAATATATAATGAGAGTAACTCATAGATTCGACTAAAATCGAACAGAGTGGAAAGGGTTAAAATGATATCTAAAAAGATATATAAATCCGTGATATTGAAGAATTATTTTTATCAAAAAGAATTATATTTTAGACAAAACCAATGATGATCTGGTTAAAATGATTTGCAAATCAAAATCTATTAGTGATTTCCAAAATCCAGATTTATATATATAAGAATATAAACGAAGTTAATATTTATATGCAATAAGAAAAAAAAACTATTCAAACTTTAGTCACTGATTTTCTGACTAAAACAACTTGGGTGAATTATTCTCGAATTAGTAATATTTTTAATGATAATGATAGAGACAAACCAACCACAATACAGCATCGATGACCGATTGGTAAGTAAACAAAATAGTGCAATTTATCTACTAACTGCTGCTTTAATTCATGAGGGCTTGCAATTTACTAAGAGTATGGAACAGCATATTTTCACTTACGATGCCAACCTATAACTAGCTTTAAAATTCAAACTAGATCTGCAGATTTGTATGGCTAGATTTCCTAATAATAAGAAATTCAACAACATAAAACAGTGATAACAAAGAGAAAGCTTCATAGATTCTAACGCATTAGATGTGTCTGTCGTTGTTATTATTTTTTTCTTAATTAAAATACATAAGTATGAATAATAATAATTTATTTATTGGGTTTTCATTATTGTCTTTTTGTATTCTATTATTTTTCACACCATTTTGATGGATATAATCAATACATTCTAGTATATAATAAGGTATAATCTGTTTGCTAGAATTGAATATTAAAATTGAGGTAAATAAACACGTTGTTTCGTCAAAATGCATTTTCGGTT
>JAGXCT010035042.1:41019-61728 GCA_022495035.1 Philopotamus ludificatus
TTAAAAATTACTTAATACTCGATTTTTATATTTAAATCAAAATGAATGAATTTTCCATTTCGTATAATCCGACTTATTATTGTATCGCTGATTTTTAATTTTTCATTTGGATGTAAAAAAAATATAATATTAAGTAGGAAATATGTTAAACTTAATTGTTCAGATATAAAGCTAAAGAACTGAAAATACAAGAAACAGATTAATGTGCCCTTTTCAGAAAAGCAAGCTTGAAGCTAGATAGATGGGAGATTTCCGGGGGGAAAATGTGCACAATAAATGCATATGGGAGAGCTTGAGAGTAGCATCAATCCATGATAAAATCAAGAATAGAAGTTCACGAATTGTGCACGTGGAATGTGCACGAAATTTGATTTGAGATTTCGGTTTATTTTTAAAAATCTTTATTTATCCTCCTTGTAGTGTGATAGTCCCCATTATTTACATAATGCACTTATAGCGCTATTCTAAACCTTCGAAGCACTTTCAACAAACACAATTTTCGATATACCATTTAGCTTCTTTATGGATTCAGTCTTTATTTCCCAAATTTCGCCTTTTCGTGTTTTATTCATATGCAAAGAAGTTTATGTATTGCTGTTTTTTCCCAAAAATTCTTTCCACATTTTCTCTTCTACAATAAAAAAAAAATAACCCATCCATCACGGCGGTTCGAAAACAACCTAGTCGTCCGAAAGGCCCACCTTATCAGAGACCCCAAGCATTTCAAGTCAAGATATTGATGAATTCTTCATATTTATTAAATGCTTCTTTTCACAAGCTGAAAAGTTCATTCATTTTTTCTTTTCACAATTCTTTCCACGTTTTTTCTTTTTTAAACAAGTATTTTTTTTAACCAGGCCAAAACACATAAACCATTAGAACAGGGAACAATAAAGTAAACATCTAATATGGCTACCAATGTCTAGGTACACCATTCACAACTTTACTAAAATAACAAAAAATTGGGACAATTTTATGCCATACCGTGTACACTGAAGAAGCGACTAAGAGGTGAAGCAAGTTCTGCAGAACTGTCAAGAGAAGCAGCGGAATTAGGAGTCCTATAAAGTAGTGCTAAGTAGGTATCTACGATTGTGAGACTCAACAGCGCAGGTTAAAATAAACTCTGAAGACGGCCAGTGGATAATCTTGATCCTAAGTAATTGAGAATAACATAACGTTATTTCGTAGGTAGGTATCAATTCTCCTAATTTCAATCCTGACAAAAATGATGTACCGTAAAACCGTACTTCAACTTCTTCACAAAGAGATGGAGCTTCTGGACAACGTAAACATCGTAAAATTGATTACTTTGGACAAATCATTCGTGGACCCAAAGTATCCCCCTTTGCTCACCATCATGGAGGCAAACGTCGAAGGTAAATGGTGGTTGGGAAGAAAGATGCCGTCGTGGCTTCGCAACATTTGCATCCGGACTGGCTTGGGGCTTACGTCGCTTCATCTGTACACAGTCCAAGCACCTCAGCCTTGGTCTTCCTTTCCTCCGGGGATAGGGAGGCTTGTTAACCATAAGCCTCTTCTGCGGCTGACTGTCTCGCATCCTTGACACGTGACTGACCAACAGGAGCCTGACCACTCGTTGCTAAGGATACTCCATTCCTTATCGTCGAATATGGCTACAAATATACGTGTGGTGGTTATTCCACGTGTTTGGACCAACGTCGTGTTGTGCCTTGGCAACAAACGCGGCGTCTCCGAAAATCTACCACGCTTTCCCCGCGCAGACCTTCGCCCGCAGCTGCAGCGTGAACATGCTCCTGCGTTACTTCGCCATGACGATTCTGGAGACCCTCCTCTCGTCCTTCGTATGGCAATTTATTCCGACACCGATCTGATAATCAGCGCAGCCAACCAGATCAGCCATGACTCCGCCTCAGCATCCACGACTTGGGACCGCAGACTGGCATAAGCATTGCCGAGCAACCTGAGCCCCCAGCCGGGCCCCTCGTCGAGGATCATCAAGAGGCGTACCGCCCGGCCGATATTCTGGACACTGGACCACCATGACTGCCGTCACTGCCAGACGTCGCGACAGAGAGCAAATTCAGGACGTCGCTCAATCACGTGCTTACTTCATAACCTAACAGCTGCTGCAACAATTCTTTCTATTTAATAAATGTTGTCGATGTGTTCAACTATACAAACTGTGTTTGCATTTCGTCCACCGGCGAGAGTGAAGGCTCGCCATGGTCCGAGTCACGAATCCTTCCACATCCTTTACATACGTCTCAGAATCCTCCTCTCTGGGTTATCCAAATCATCTTGTTTTGGCAAAGCCCAACATTCAGATCCGTATATTAGGACGGGCTTGATGAGGGTCATGTAGAGCTTGGCTTTAGTCTTCGAGAGGAATCTCAATTAAAATAAATATCAATAGATATGCCATTTTTACGTAATTACGTTAATAAAATTTAGTTAAAATAAACTCAATTTGGCGTTTGTTGCAAAAGTTTTTCTATACAAAACAAAACTTTACGAGAGAGGAGAATGCTCTCAGTTTCCAAATATTTCAAAATTGCCAAAACGAGATGAAGATTTGCTCGCTTATTGTCAACACTTAACGACGCTTCATTCTGACCTCAATAAAAGATTTGAAGACATTTTTCACTCGATTATTTCCGATTGGGTGTTGGACCCTTTTGCAAGTAATCTTGGATCAATCCATTCAAATACATGAGTAATCTATTGAATTATCGATCACTGTAAAGAAGCTGTTGATTGGTTTTTCGTCTTTAGTTATTCCACATGGGGTTTATGGTCATGTTTTTGTTATATGAAGGGGTTCATGGGCATAGTCAGTTTGGGGAACCACTGATCCGGGAACCACAATCGATTCTGTAATATATTGTATCTATGTTTACATTTTTTTTTTTGGTGATGTTTTGTGGTCACCTTGTGGCATCAGCGTGTGTGCATGTACTGCCAGCCGTGACCAATTATTTAACCGAATTATCTGTCCGCCAATTTTTGAATGCGTTTCGAAATCGACGAAGGCTCCAGCAGAGGCCACGAGCCCTTTTTTCGACATTCGGAGCCAGCAGCGTGCAGACAGCGAGCGGCTAATGGCCAAACGGCCAGGGCCGAGCCGGTCCGCGAAATGCCCATACGATTTTTGTGGTGTCATTGCACGACCGACACAAAACAGTTGCCCCGAGACATATCGCTCGTCGACACTGTGTCGACAACTTTCTAGAACAAGTGGATTAGGTACCTGCGGAGCGGCCAGCAGACGTATCCTCAGCATCAATTGCATCGACTCATTTGCCCGCCTCGATTAATTACAACCGACGTTCAATCATTTTGTAGAGGAAATGTCGCTTTATCAAACATATATTAACAATTATGAACAAATGATAAGAACACTGCATTATTAATTCGGTAGCGATTTTTCAATTTAATTTTTGTAAAAATAAACAGCGTTTCATTTTGCAAATATCAATTTATCGATAAATCCTTGAATTCGACAATGAATTAAATTGTGGTTTTAATAAAAACTATGAAATAAATTATTTCCGTGTGTAATATTTAAAAAAACATCGATTGAAAAAATGTGTATAGGAATATTTTGCGAATTTCCGCCATAAATACGACGTGTTTATCGAGCTATTCAATTACATCGATGATATATTAGGTTTCATAATATTTTTATCGAAATTCTATGCACTGGCATTAATCATGCGAAAGAAAATGTTAATAAACATGTTTAGAGTTCGCATTTGTAGCCGCGTTATCTGAGTGTGATTGATAATGTTTGTCGGTGAAACGCCAAAAATAAAAAAAAATAACAAAAAACTGATAACCCAGAAAGGGCTACGCACATACCGCAAGATACTATTTATTAATTCGACATTAAGTTTTCGATCCGTCATGTGCGATTTTGGGTCATCCGCGAAAGGTTCTCAAGGTTTTTTTCCGCTCAGATAGGAACCTTCGCCGAGCCAGACCTTTCTCAAGGTCCGAGTACCGATTTTTTTGCAGACACACGCACACATTGTATAATTGCTAATGACGTTCGTTTGTTTGCTAGGTCTGAGGTCTCTCGTATCCGAAAATTTGATCGTTAAATCCCGAAATTACGCGTGATGCGCATCTGACACGTGAATCAATGATCTGAAATTGATTTAATGCGAATAGAATGAACGTAATTTTTCATTGCGTCAAAAATTGATGGTACGAAACTGATATATATTCCAGTGTTCAATTAAAATGTTTGAAAATAATTCGTGAAAATGCAATTATTTATATAGCAAATGAAAAGCGTCGAGTTATTGAATGCAATGTAAACTTACATCACTTCCGCAACGATACGTTGTGCGTATAATCTTATCTATTCAATTAATGTTATAGTTTTGATATGTTCAAAAATGTTTTTCTTCGATGCAATTAGACGTTTATTGCATATTATATGATGACGTTTTATATGTACGCTTTCTTCGTCGAACGCTGCATGCGTTGTTTTGGCAGTGATGCGCTCGGTCGGTACCTGGCGCAGTGCAAATACGCGTCGCCATTACAATTGGATAATTAGACATAATGTATGTACGAATAAAGCAAACAGTGGTGTCGTGTGTGCCGGGCAGATGTGGTGCCGGTTGCCCAACGCGACGAGTCAACGGCCCGGTGTCGCAACTCGCCAATCGCGAACGCGCACAAGGGCGTAAGCGCGGCACCGCGAGCGGCGCTTACGCCCTTCCGCCGCCGAGCGCCGCGCCTACACGTGCAATAAATATGCAATGGCCGCGCGGAAATTTGGGTCAAGCAAAACTTTGCACGTGCGGCCGCCGGTATTCGCCGCTGTGCATGTGTGCGCGCCGCCGGCCCGTGCACACGTGGACCAGGGCTGCGACAACGACAATCCTCTCAGATCGCTTCCTCGCGAAACTACCAATTAATAACCAGAGTTATGGCTTGTAGGTAACATGCATATACAGGCGGACCTCAGCTTTCGCACATTCGACTTTCGCACAATTCGCTATTCGCACATTTTTGAAAAATCGTTTTTTTTCAAAAATTGTTTCAAAAAGACACGGCATAGTGATGGATGAAATGGAGAAATCTTTGTGTTATTGGATAAGTAATCAAAACTGGAAGACATCCCTCTGAGTACTTCAATGATTAAAGCTAAGGCTCTTAGTTTGCATAAAGATTGGAAGGTCAACAAACTCTTTAAGTTTAGCCTTGAAATTACCGTGGCCAGTCAGGAATTGACTGACCCAGAAGTCTGTGAAGAACCAGCTACAATTAAGCCTGGCTCTGATATCGCGAAAGAAGAGATAGGTAGTCCGCCCTTTGAGGGAGGAATCTTACCTCTCCTGCCACTGATCAAGAGTCGATTCGCGGACGCGTGTTTTTAAAGTTGGCAAAGATTTGCCCTCGATTGGGCAAATTGTGACAACAGGACTGTTTTTTTAAGCAAAAATTGACGGGGCTCAGCTGGATTTCAAGGTCGAGGGGTTGAAGAAGTACGATTAGCGCGAGTGAGATTAAGGAGGGGCGAGTGCTGCTTCGATAAAAGGGATTCTACTAATATGTGACAACGAACAGCGGTGCGCCCAGCATCCAGCTGCGTATCCTACAATCCCACAGAAGATGGAATTATAGGCGAATAATCGCGATTTATAACCTATACCCCATGTGTTAGACGCGATGCGAGAAATACTGTAAAATGCAGCTTTAGCTTTGTCAACCAGAAGTGACTTTGTTCATCCAGCAATATACCCAGGTAGTATACTGATGGAGACATTCGAACTTTCATGTTATTAAACGTAAAATGGGGAGGACGTGAAGGACTGAGTCGAGTCTTGAGGAAGATTGCTTCAGTCTTGTTTGGGGCTAATGAAAGCCGATTGGCTTGGCCCCATTCTGAAATGGCTTTGAGTGCGATATCGGCTTTGCTCTCCAGCAAGACTCGAGAGCCAGCCTCGACAACCAAGATAGTGTCATCAGCATAGGCAGTACAAGGGCGTTATGTACTACGCCAACCATCAGCTTAAAGAAGTGCTTTGCCAAGTAAATCGACCTTCTTTTCTCGAGGGTTACATATCCCAGGCAGCCCTGTACCCATGCGCTGAGGCATAACCTTGGGTAGAATTAAAACTCTCTCTAGAGATATCTTAGAAATTTCTTCTGTATCTTTTATAATCTGAGGGAATTCGAAGCATCTCAAGGGGCCCATATAATGGAACCTGATTCAAGCAAGCTTCAAACCAATGTATCGTATAACATGTATATGATGAGAAATTCATTATTGATAATCTCATACACACGTCCGATGCATGTAAACTAAATTTTAATTTAGAATCAAACAAAATACCCAGATCTTTAACAGAGGATTGCTTAGGAAGATTTAGGTTTCCAAGTCTGTAATTAAAAATGATGGACTCTTATTATTCTATTCTTAGTATCTCTGTCATCAGTGATTGGTGTAGAGATGCGACTATCCCGGGGTAGGTAGCTATTTCCCACCACATTACCGCTTCCTGCAAACTCGCTTCAGGTCCCAAGTGGCAACGAAGAAACTCGTGCGGATGGAAGCTATTCGTACAGGTGGAAGCAATGCTTATTTAAAAAAAATACCATTTAACCCTTTTTTTTCATATTTTTAATTTCAATATTACAGATTGAATAAAATCCATAGAGGGCTAAAAAAATGTATGTAAAATTACAAAATAAGCGTAACTGAAACAAATTTAAATCACA
Source organism: Philopotamus ludificatus (assembly GCA_022495035.1). Taxonomy (NCBI): domain Eukaryota; kingdom Metazoa; phylum Arthropoda; class Insecta; order Trichoptera; family Philopotamidae; genus Philopotamus; species Philopotamus ludificatus. The sequence goes on from JAGXCT010035042.1 coordinate 47,740, forward strand.
TACATACAATTCTTCAGTTGGTATTGTAATTTAAGAGATCGCACATAATTTAGATCGTTTTATTAATTTTTACTGCGGATAATTAATATATAGACACCGAAAACTGAAACTATTGATTCATGGTCATGTTTAACTTTGATAGAAAAATCTTTGTTTCAAGTTCGATTCGTTTTATATGGTTAACAGAGATTAATTATTTAGTAGACGATCGTGTGGCAGCCCTGGCAGACTTGTTTACTAGCTAAATGCTAGACGTGTGCATGTGTGTTATCGCACGCGAATACTTTGGTGTTGCAAGGCGGGGGCAGGCGGCGGCGGGAGGTGACGAGGGGGGGAGGGCCGCGAGCGGAGGGCCCCTGACGTCACGTGGCCCTCCGCGCCCGCGAATTGTACGGCGCCTGGTTCCGATGGGCCAAATGGCCAGATGCGATTATTTACACAACGGTAAATACCACCTACCCATCGAGATATAACCTGATATGAAAATATGGCGGATACGTGCCAAATAATGCAGTTGGAATAGCAGTAAAAAGACATATACCCAACGGTGAACCGGCGGAATGGACCGCCGCATCCAACGTTCAGACTTGCTGTAATTCAGCAGCGGAAAATTTGCATATATAACTATTAATGCACGATTTCGACTGTTCCGATATTGAAAGGGCATATCCGCACTGCGATAAGCAGGTTAATGGGAGGAAAATATTATAATTTGAGTCTCTTACAAAATGGCCACAGTCGGTAGATAACTTGATTTGAATGCAAATGATACCTGCCACTTCAAGGTATAATCATTTTTTTTTTATAAATTGCAACACACTAGGACAAGGTATGGAAAAACTTGTTTAGCATCAAATACATTTCTAAATACGCCCAATTTAGGTAAAGTTTAATTATGCTAAAATATGGAAAACTTCTTCAAATAAATTGAATTAAATGCGAGATTTTCAATTAGTATTAAGTCGAATGATAATATATTATTATAATAGTTTTACGAAAATAATCCTGGCACAGCAAGTGCAGAGATCTATTCTGAGAATCACTCTCACTCTGGGATAGACTCGAAACAATGAGATCAAACAACGAACCGAGGTTGTAGTATATTAAATCAATATTGCGATTTTCATTGTAAATCTTGCGCAAATTCGGTGAACGCTCTTGTGTTATAACATTTTCGCAGATTTTAACACGCACCATTCATAATTATGCGCTCCAAGCTTCCAAATTGCTATTCAATGTGTTCTTTTGTAATTGTCGAATTCAATTTTGATCGTATCGGCATTATTTTGACACACGCAATGTCGATCTCGATTTTGATCATGCATCGATTCTGCAACCGCTCACGCAGCAATCTTACGATTCAAAGTCCGGAGGTATTTTTATATATATATTTTTTTTTGCTATGCACACCTTATCGAGCAATTATGGCTAATCTGAGAATTTGGAAGCAGGTTCTTGCCGTAATAATGTATTCGTTTCCACATACGAGCGGAGGTCCAATGTAGATTTGGCGGTCGGCGCCGCGGATTTTTCAAAACACATATTCGCCCGGTCGCCGACGTCGCTTCACTCCAATGCTGCTTTGACACAATTCAGGTTTTGGCCAATAAAGGGCCTTGTTATTTGGGCTTGTCCCAGATTCGCCGGGCCACGTCTACGCCGATAGGAATGATAAATACTTAGCTGGCGACTGCGCAATTACACGCCAATATTGAGGGCGCCCGGTGGCAATGGCGACGGCCCTTCGAATCCGATGTGCGAATCGGCGCTCGCGCCATTGTTGTGAACGTCAAGGCTCCGCATAATTCGACGGCTCTAATGTGCAATTATTCGGACGAATTATAAATGAGAGGTGTCCGATGTCAAGGACGGTTCATTATATTTATAAATATGTACGGTGCGATGGTTTGCATAACTAGAATGTCACACATATGACCCATTGGTGAACGTTTACGTCGCAAATCTTCGACGTGCAACGAAGATGGAAGAAATTTGAAAGAAAATCCTTCAATTGGAGAACACATTCATGCTTAAATTAGACAAAGAGAGGGATATATGCTAGTTTTTAAATCCTAATAAAAAACTATTCGATATACATACGTTTTCAGGAGAAGGTCGAAAGTTTTTTTGTATATAATTCAAATAAACTGTATTCCTTTCACTATTTCAGGGATGGAAAACCTATTACTGGGATGCCACGAGATAAATGATTTTTATTATAGAAGCACTTCTGCAATTTTAGTCGTTCGTTTCAATACTCATTGTTGGAAATAACGTCTTTCTTTCATAGGTTTTTTTATTTCCAGATCAATTTCAAAGGTCGCCTGAGGCAATGTCTACAGATTAGAAACTATTAGAAGAGATAAGACCCATAAGAAAAATGTAAAATAATCTCACATTCATCGTTTCCCCCAATCAGCCGTTTTCATAGATTTATAGTTTTCTTGGATCTATCGTTTCAAGAATATCTTAAATCTATCTGATTACTAACAGACTAAAATTTTAATATTTTTTTTGAGTCGTGAAGCGAGTACATATTATTATATTTTTATATAAGTTATTAATCCATTTTCCCTCATTTCTGAGGAACGTGATCATGTGCATGATTCCCCTTATGGAGGACCATGGACATGGTTTTCATGGGAATATATAGTGCAGTGGTTTCTCGTTGCCTTCTGCACTGCAGTGATTTTTTTTATACTGAAGACAATTATTTTTTTTGGAAATGAGGACTAAAATTTATAGGAGATTTCAAAAAAATTTAAGTTCATCACAGTTGCATTTCCTCTTGAAAGCCATTGAACATTTGTTTGGAAAGATCGATGATGAACTGCATCTTTGTCAATACATATTTGCTTAAAAGTGGTGAGTTAGGAGCTTTAAAAACATCAAACTTTATTATTTTAATTGTTTGATCCAAGACTATCAATAATATAACTGACGATATTTTTGAAGCCAGTGCCTGATGATGGATCATACAATGAATTATTTTGGCGTTTGGAACTTGCGCTTTCACACAAACTTAAAACTTGAATTTTTTTCTTTCAAAAATTAAAAAAAAAAACAGAATTCAAAGATTTACTCCTTGGAATTCAAACAAAATCCCCCTGGGTTGGTAGCCTCCAGTTTGAAAAATGTTATTTTTTCATCTTCAGGAATAATAAACGATTAAAGGATGTAATCTAAGATGTAATACATAAAACAAATTCACAAATACTGCGAAAATATCGGTATGGTATTATTTGTGGTAACACCTTTAATCTGCTATAATATCGATACTTAATAGCACCGCTCTAGTAATCACTTAGACATTCGATTCAAAGGATTATATATACCGTAATCCCCTCAATAACGCGTCTTCCGATAACGCGAATTTAAATATAAATCGCGGCAGTCCCTCTAATAACGCGAGCGCATTATTAGATGGCGAACGCTTAGATTCATAATTTCTTTTTACTTTGTTCTTAGTTTTGGCAGATTTGTATTTTTTTGCGAAATACCCGTAACCCTAAATTAGGTATGTGCTTCATTATCCTGACGCAGTCCCAACTTTAGCATTATCGGGGGATTACTGTACAGTGGTATCTTGGTATACGCCCGCTTTGAAATGAATCCAACATGTTTAGTATACAACCTTTGTTTGGAATACGATTTGCGGGCACCAGATAGAGTTTACGTACTCGATCGATTGGTAAAAGTTTTGGAAAGATCACTTTATTATTCGTCTATTGCATGTCCTTATTGACAAAGCTTGGCAGGAAGTTTCCTACAGAACAATGAACTTTGCTTTGAGGAATTTGTGGCCAAAATTATTGAAAGGGAGTGACTTTGACGCTGTGCCAATAGTCTAGGATTGTGTCTCTCTGTCCATGGGTGTGGATTTAAGTTATGGTGATGTGTAAGAGTTAGTGGAAATGCACAGGGAAGAACTGACCCCTAAGGAGCTGCAACAACTTGAGAAGGAAGAGCACAATATTAAGTTATAATAAGTTACATTCTCTTCAGGCTCGGATGAGGAAATAGAGGAAGTCCTTAGTTCATTAATCAAGGAAATCTTTGTCAAATAGATGGATGAATGATTAAAAAGTATTTTTTATCAATAAGGATTTTTTATTATTTAATTAAAATTAAAATTTTGGATTTTATTTTTATAATATTCAATTAACTTTTCAGCTGATGGAATATTCGCTCTCTCGAATTATTATTGCAAATTGATGGATTTATTGCAAATCTTGTAGTTGACTTGACACGTCTATCTAATATATTATATAAAGCTCGTATTAAACAATTATTTGTATAAGTCTAATTAAAAATTCCATATATAAAAATGCATTTCACCTGTCAGTCTGTCGAAATGAAAAGTTGACGCATGTACACACATACATATGATTCGGACCTTAGAACTTAAATAAAAAAAATATTTTGATAATAATTAAAAAAACTAATACAATTTCGAGCAAGTACATTTATTTTCTAGGAAGTTAGATATGTTTTTATGCTTATTTGGCACATAAAAGATTGCATAAACAAAAACATAACGTTTGATATCAGCCGCCATGTTTATATAATTATTATTTTGATTAGAACAATGCAGATTGGGCGCGGGGCGCCCATTAACCTATTGGCCGCCGACTTTATGCGCATGCGCCTGACACTTAATTGTGACAAGGCCGTTTACATCATTGTACGAAATTTTTTCACACACGTGGAATTATACACCTGTTGTTACACGGTGCAAGCGTACACATGAAAGATTTATCGATGGGCCACATCCACAGATTTCAGGGCTAACTACTAAAATCCACGTCGTAAATAATTGTGCCAGGTGAACTTTAAATATCCACAATTTTGACGATAATTCAGCAAATATCGGAGATAAATCAGATTGTTGAAATCGCTTTTTTTTCGTTAAACGTTGCATCGAATGTTTACGATGCCATTTTACCGCATTGATTACACTGTTCATACATGGATTGCTTTGATATAGCATTCTGCACATGTCAAGCGATAAAACGAGTCGGCAAAAAGCGTCGAAAGACAATTTACTACACGCATACAAGAATGTTAACATGTCGGAGCATTTTCCATCGCGTGTACAGGCGCCATGACACATCGTCGGTTGACTTTCGTTCGGACATCGCGCGCATGTACGATGACAGGGCAAACACCGATCATTAATGACATTGTCAATACGGTCCGTGATATCTTAATTATTGCTTTTTCTAATTTGGGCTTTGGAGCACCGGTTACGACCGGACGATAGAGTAATGAGACGCCGAGGTCAAAATTGCGCCGGCAGCTCTCGATCATACGATCTGAAATCGATTTAATATTTCTTTTATATTATTGTTCAGTAAAAAAAATCGATAGCGCATACGCTTCTGGCTCGTTTGATGTCAACAATGTGAAATTTGACAATCTGTGCCGTGCATTATCTGCGGCGTGTCTGCAATTTGGGGTCATCCGGGTCATAAAAATCTCAAACAAGAACCGCGATGCAATATATACGTCAATCACGTTTGCGACAGGCTGCTATTTTAATTAGCCGTAGTTTCTAATTAGCTACCACGACGTATATAATGTATCAAACATTTTGTTAAATATATAAATCATGTCGAAGATCATTTTTGATACACACATGAGTAACGCACAATTAGGAAACCCATGATCAACATTGTCTATGAACTACAGTAAACCCTCCTATAACGTACACTCCTATAACGGCTGCGGCAGTTTTTTCTATAACGGCGATCCCCCTATAACGTAATTTTTTTAAAACGTTAATTAGAATTTTAATAAAAATATTTTATAATTCTATAAAATTACCTAAAATAATGTTGCGTCGATCTTCCCTGTCCGCAAGTTGCGGGAAGATTACGTCACCCAAAATACAAAATGATATCGCTCATCGCGCGAGTCAAGTCATTTGCGCTGGTTAACACATAAAAATGTAAAAAAAAGAAAAATGATGATGTTTGATTTACTGATTTCCTTCAAATCAAAAAATAAAATTGAAAAACCATAATCCCCTATAACGTTCCCCCTATAACGTGGCACCTATCTTGACTTTATAGGGGGGTTTACTGTATAATATTTTACGAGAATACACCCGGGCCTCGTATAACACGGTTTTAAATAACACGGTTTTGTATAACACGGTTGAATAAATGATGGCATATTTTTTATACAACACGCTTTATATAACACGGTTTCAGGATTTTTTTTTAAATAATTAACATGTTCGATTTGTACGTCCATGGAATGTGCCGTGATAAATCTTATTGAGCTTGTAGAAACTTGTCAATTTTGTTTGTTTCGAAACATTTAGTTGTGCTCTGGCATTCAATAGTGCAGTGCATATTTCTTGGTAATCCGTAGATTTTTCTGGCTTATTGTTTTTATGTATGCGCCAAAATATTCCATTACATATCAAAAAAAACGAAAAAAAAAAAAATGCGAAGGGTTTTAGAATAGCGAAAGAAAAGAATATCTTACTATTATGTTCTAATTCTTCTAGGGATTCCATAATGAAGCCGTTATTTAATAAAAAAATAAATCCTATAAACCCCGAGCTTTGAAAGGTTATGACAAAACAGATCTACCTGTTATTTATTGTAGAGGAGCCAATAAAAGGCTCGGACCACAAGTATTCTTTTTAAAGATTGGTTTTACAATTGTTTCATACCTGATGCAAGAGATTATACGAGGAAGAAAAATATTATTGATATTGGAAAATTCACCAGGACATCTGCTCGATTTAAAACATCCTAATGTAGAAATTTTATTTTTACCACCAAACACTACATCTAAAATCCAGCCCCTAGACCAAGGTGTAATTTCAACATTTAAAGTTTATTACATTCGTCGAACATTTGAAAAAATACTAGAAGACATCGATCAAGATGAAAACTTAACACTTCCACAAGCTTGGAAAAAATGTACTATTCAAAATTGTGTCGATATTGTTTCTGCATCCGCTAAAGAAATAAAACAATCAACTTTAAATTCTTGCTGGAAAAAGCTGTGGCCAGAAGTAGTCTCTAAAGAAAATGTTTATCACAGATGAATACCAAAGGGACAATAAACGTTTGTCGTGGTATTGGTGGAGAAAGGTTTTATGACATGGATATTCAAGACATCCAAAAAATATTGGAGGATCGTTCGTTGAACGAAGAAAATTAGTCGAAATGTTGAATGAGCCTACAATTAGTATCTCAGAAAGCAGCTTACGGCAGCAGCTACATGTTTCACGGTGAAACCGCCAGCTGACTGACTTAAAAAAATTGGCTGTAAATTAGAATTTTTTTATTAAGAAAGGGATACAAAATTGAAAGAAGTTCGAAATTCGAAATTACAGATTTTGGAACCTTATAATGAAATACGTAAAGATTTATACGCTAAAAAACGGACAATCGTACTGATTTTTTAAGACTAAATGCAAGATATCCAGAGTCCTCGATGATGATGATGAAAACTTACAACCGATCTCGGAAAAGAGTAAAACACATAGAATTCGAAAAGTGATAGCGATGATGAATGAATGCTACGTTATATTATTTAAGTTTTTTTTAATAATATGTAAATGTATATTTATTTGTTTATTTAAAAAAAATAAAGTACATACTCATATAAACTATCATAGGAACGCAAACCCTAATTTTGTATGAACTTCAAACCTTGTATAACACGGATTTATATTACACGACGTTTTGGTGGAACCATATAACCGTGTTATACGAGGCCCGAGTGTACTATGTTTCTTTGGCTGCGTGGTGATAAGGCAATAGTCTGAAGGTAGTCGAAACGGACAAAAAAAGAAGAGGATCTTTTAGGCCTTAAATCAAACTATGTCGGTAGAAAAGTTGATTGAACCCCTAGAAGCATTCTATGTGTCGGTGTACAGATGCATGTTCCTTATGAGTAAGATAAATAATAATACAATAATAGTTACAAATGTTTGGGTGATGTTGTAAACGATCAAAGACCGAGAGCTTATAATAATAGTTTAGGACTAAAACCCATCTACTTCAATCATGTAACGCAACCTTCCAAAATTTATAAAATATAGTTCTTATCCTTAAGTTACGATTTGAGTATAACGAGGAATAGAAAACAAAGAACGTGGTGACTAAATAAAAATAATACCCCGCCAACATTTAGAAAAAGGCATCACTTCCATGTGATAGCTAACACCAGAAAGAAAATCTCTTGGTTTTTGTGTAGTTTTAGAAAACATATATTTATACAGCGATCTTTTTCATCTAAGGGTGATGATTCCTTCTTTTTTGGACTATGTAGGCGATTTATTTCTACCTCGAACGTTCCTGAACCATTCGCAGACGGTTTAACCCAGACGTGCCAATGGAATTTATTTGGGATTCATGAAGGATATCATGATTAACTATTTTTTATTTTTAGAATAATGAAGAATTTAGCGATTTTGGTGCATGTTTATATTCAGTCTTTGCTGGAGATCTTCGAAGATAGCGGATTAAGTCAACGAGAAAATCTTTGTTATATACAATTCTGAGAGGATAGTTTTTGTTAGTATACTTAGATATATCCAGATTCCTCTATATGTTGCTAAGCTGAAACCAGCAAACATCAAATGCGCAGCAGCCTTAGTGAGACCAGGGCTCTGGTTTTACTCAGCATCATTATCCATGTCATCCGAGCTGTGGCCACGTCACTCCATATTCCGATCAGTTGCATGATGCAGCTTCTCACTGTACACAGTCCAACCACCTCAACCTTGGTCTTCCTTTTCTCTGGGGACAGGATGACTTATCGGTGGCTAAATGGTTGAAGTCTACCCTCTCTACAACTCCAAATATCCGTTTCAGAATCCTCTTCTCCAGGATATCCAATTGTCGCTCATCTTGTTTTATTAACTAAACTAGACTAAACTAAACAGTGGCCTTATAACCCTGGGGCGGGTCTTTGCCACCTGGAGGACACCTCCATCTCAGTCATGATGTCATGACCGTGACAGACGTTCTCCAGGTTATCTAGGCCCTTCAAATACGGGTCAGGTCGCGAGGAAAGCCCGGGAATCGAGCTGTCACGCGCGGATTGTAAAAATAATAATCAGACAAGGTTATGGCCAATTCGTATTTAATTCACGGTCTGATCGGGTGCTACGGGCACCTCCTGTAGCACACACGTCACCGAATTGGCCTGGATAGCGGCCTGGCTCCTCATAGCTCCGTAGAATCTACGAAACTACGATTGTGCCCAACCGCCATCGCCATCACGTCTAATACCGGCACGCGACAACACTCGACTCGTCCCAATTAAGGCCCAATATTCAGACTGTCTTCGGTCTTCCTTGAGAGAAATCTTTACTGTAGATGCTTTTAAAGTGAAATAGCACCTGTTTGCCAACATGATTCTGCCGTTTCAAGTCCGTTTCATCTTTGGCTCTTAATGAACCGAGATATGTTAATTACTGGACGGCTTCGAAGCTACACCCGTCGACTCTCAGGGGTTCAAAGATTCTTCCTTGGCATATAGCCATGTACTTTGTTTTGGTCTCATTAATCTTCAGTCATCCTTGAGATTCGCCCGAGACCTTGCCACAATGTCTATATTGTCTGTATAGGCAAGAAGCTGCACCGGTTTATTAGAGATGGTGCCGGATGTCTCCACGCCGGAGTCTCTTATTACCCTTTCTAATGCGATGTAGAATAATAAACATGCTAAGGCATCACCCTGTCTTAAGCCGCGGTATGTTTCAAATAGTTCCAAGAACTCAGATTGAAGATGCACTTTGCATCTGACCTCCTACATATTTATCAGCTTTTGGAGGATATTTCTTCATCGTCTCAAATAGTTAAGGCTTGTAAACTGTATTGTATGTGGATTTATAATCAATGAACAGGTGATGTGTGTCAATGTATAATTTTCATATCTTTACCGTGGATATACAGAAAATTAGAAATAAATTAATTATTGAGTTTTCCCAGTACGGTCATCATTCGTGATATATTTTAGAAATTGCCGTATCGACTCGAATAGATTGAGCAAGTCGATCACGTATCGAGCAATGGTACGATTCCAGGTTATCATTGTCGATTGCAGTGATAGGTTCTGGTCATTAGCTCGTACGAATCTTAAATTCGGACGTTGATATTCTTCACGTCCGCCGTACAACAAGATCGTGGGCACTCGGCTTTCACCCAAAAACAGTTTCTCTGCAGATAGGTGTGAATCATGTTATATGTTGCGAGTTTGGCAGGCCACTTTCAAAAAAATGCATTTAAATTCTGTTTCTTTTTTCTACATGTATATTCCAAGATGGCGACAGCGATTAAAGTAAAAGTTGTCCGCATCTATCCCTTCGACCGGCCCATGCGTTATCTAATATCAAAGTATTGCAAATCGAGTTTTCTCCGTATATTTCCTATCGACAATTTTTGCTTTTACATAACCGATTGGCCATCGACGGTTATTATTATTTAGTTTTTTACGAACACGTCGCAGATGTGGCCTAGGGACGGTCGGGTTTATTGGGTCAACGCGGAAAGCGTTTACGATTTTTCCGTATGTGATAAAAATCTACAATTATCGATTTGAATCGATACAGTGCAATGTTTATATGCTATTTTACAGCGTGTTGCAATCGAAAGATCGATAAATAAACACGCAAAAGTATATTGATCCATTGATTGACACATTATATTGCGTTCTAAAATTAATCCACGTGAAATTTACGATTATACGTCGTGATTTTGGGACAATTGCAGTGTATTAAGCGGAAATTCATATAAATTATAACAAATTTTTGTTACTATATAATAAAATAGAACATATTTTTCTACGAGTAAATGTAAGAGTTTTGATAAAAATATCCGGAATTTTTTATTTCGCCGGCTGTCAAATCAAAACGACAAGTACAAAACGTTTTGTGACATATAGGATTTATATTAAAATAGTTATTCGAGAAAAATCAAAAACTTAAGAAAGCTTGGAGAAAGAGTAGCGACATTCTACTGTCTGTAATAAGTGCAGTCAACTTTCCTATCGCCCTATGTTTAATATTAAAAAATCAAAACTGTGGTTATAAGTAAAGAATTGTTCAACCGGTGGTTCCTAAATTTACGTGGTGAACAGATTCAGTAAATAAAAAATATAAATACCTGGTTGCCTTAAAAGTTCGAATGTAAGTTCGGCGGTAGAAATAAATGGCTCCGACTCTATGGGAAAATCCGTCTCCGAACTGTGCGGTGCTACGTATGCTCTTGCAATTTCTTCGTAAAGAGCAGGAGCTTCTGGACACCGTAAAAACCATGAAATTTAGTACTTTGGACACATCATTCGTGGATCAAAGTATTGCCTTATGCGGACTATCGTTAAGGGAAATGGTGGTCGGGAAGAAAATAGCTCTGTCGTGACTCCGCAATATTGTCAACTAGACCAGATTGGGAACTCTAAGCATTTGATATGGCTACCAATGTCTAGATACACCATTCCCAACTTTACTAAAACAAAAAAAAAATGAGACAATTTTATGCCATATCCTGCACACTGAAGAAGCGACTAAGAGGTGAAGCAAGTTCTGCAGAACTGTCAAGGGAAGCAGCGAAATTAGGAGTCCTATAAAGTAGTGCTAAGTAGGTATCTACGATCGTGAGACTCAACACGGCAAGTTAGAATAAACTCTGAAGACGGCCAGTGGATAATCTTGATCCTTAGTAATTGAGAATAACGTAACGTTATTTCGTAGGTAGGAATCAATTCTCCTCATTTCAATCCTGATGAAAATGATGTACTGTAAACCCGTACTTTAACTTCTTCACAAGGAGATGGAGCTTTTGTACACCGTAAAAACCGTAAATTGAGTACTTTGGACAAATCATTCGTGGACACAAAGTATCGCCATTTGCACACCATCATGGAGGCACACCAACGTGGAAGGCAAACAATGGTTAGGAAGAAAGATGCAGTTGTGGCTTCACAACATTTGCAACTGGATAGGGTTGGAACTTCAGGATTGTTCCAGCTCGCCAAAAATCGACGAATGTATGGAGAAAAAACCATTTCTAGTGGATCGCCGAAAACCTACAATGCACCGCAAGAAGAAGATCTATACTTAAGTTTTACTCGGGACGTAAAAATGGCTACTAATTTATTTATTTTGACATTTATAATAATAAAAATGGCTCACAATTAAATTGGTTTATATTTAACTTTTCACACATCCCATCATTAATATTAATTTGCCACAGACCCCTCAGCAAACACAAGAACCCCTGGGAGTTAGTAGGAATTACTTTGAAAACTTGTTGATAAAATTATTGGATTTTGATGAAAATTAGTACGCGATGGAAGTTACTTTGGAGAAACTTCCATCAACTTGCTCGCTGGTGATATAACATGGGCATAAACAAGCCTCCAAGGAAGAGGATAGCCAAAAAAGTTCGAATGTCAAAGTTTTGCTCGTTGTTTTCTTCAATAACGATTACTGCCTTGAAGTTGTATGCTGTTTTCGTGAAATGATCCGAAGAAAACGCCCGGATTTAAGGATGAGAAGATAAATGCTTTACCGAAAATTGGGTTTCAGAAGTGCTTCAAAAACTGTGACATCTGATAGGGATTACTTTGATTACTTTTGAGAAAAAGGTAGATTTCTAGTATTTTTTTAATCAAAACCCGTCTGTACAATAATTGATTTGAATAAATAATTTGTGCAGGTATAAATAAAATGATTTTTATAGTAAATTGTTGGAAAGTGCTTAATTTTTAGGTATATTAGGTGAAAGGTTGATTAATTTCTAGCAACACGGCGATCGATGCAAGTGCTCGAGAGTATATATTTTGAACATGGCTGGCATCCGTGATACCACGTTACAATATAATTTAAGATTCTATTGAATTATGTCGATGGGTTTTCCGTAGATATTATCGCGGGATTATAAGTGAAAAATGCGATGATCAATCACAACTTTCTACGTCGAAATTTATAACCGCATAATACAGCCAACAAAACCCAAACATGTTTCGGACAATGCGCCATCTCGCTTGACTTTTCCTGAACGAGACGCATGGACCAATTATTCAGCGCCGAGCATGATCGACGCATTACGTGGGCAATGGATCCCATCGATTCGGTGGGCCTAGATTCTGTGCGACCCATGGCGGAATCGTGTAGCCCTAAAATAGATTAATGAAGTGGAGACCTTTTTGCCGCAATTGCTGCACGCACGTAACAGTTATCGCATGTGTCTTGAAGATTTCACAACGGGCTATTTCGGTCCTGCCGCGTTTCCTCCGAGGGCAACGAAGATGAAGGGTTGTATCCATCATCAGAGGACAGCCCCTCCATGAGAACCGTGTACTAGTTGCTCGATGTACTATTTATTAAGCCATAACTAAATTAAACATCCTGTCGGGGTATGAAACACCCGAATTGCATTAGGAAAATAAACCGTTGAATATTTATCCACGGGTGCGTATCTCGTAATTAGTGTCGCCCTGTGAAAATATGGGATTGTCGTAAATGGCTTGCACGTTTGCTGAAAATGTGGTGATAATGTGAAAAGATTCATCTAAAACAGCATAATTATAGGACGAAAATGAAATCTCGTATATTATAAACGGTTTAAAATATAAACCATTTCCTTTCTGCAGATTTTCGATCCTCTTTTTAAAAAAAACCACCAAGCTTGAATTGAAATATTCATTCAAGTGGTTTTCAACTGTAGATTTAAGTAAATAATTTTATTTTAAGGTGTGTATCATAGATCTGATCCAGTTTAACTCTAAAATTCCCTATCTTTTTTAGTCAATTTTAATAAGCTTTTAATTTAACTAAATTCTTTTAATTGTTAATTAGAACTGAATATCCCATTTCATTTAGGAGTAATATAGTCATCATTTAATTTTGGGGGTTGTTCTGATTAAGTAAATTTATTTTCACCCAATTCTATTAACTAAACTAAACTAAACTAAACAGTGGCCTTATAACCCTGGGGTGGGTCTTTGCCACCT
>JAGXCT010035042.1:66127-87283 GCA_022495035.1 Philopotamus ludificatus
GACACGATTTGTTTGCGCATGTACGCGATGCGCCCCGCACTGAAAGGGTTAAGAAAATGGAGATATAATTATTTAGCAAGAGAAAACAAAAAAAATATCTTTCTCACAAAAAATATCGTAACATCTCACCAATATTTTGGCTGACTAAATTACATAAATCAAATTTTATTTTAAAATAATACTGTATGCCCCGCATGTATCCCCCCCCCATGTAAAAAAGATTAAGAAGTTGTATAGTATAGTTCCGATTATACATGTGCGGATTATCCGGTATGCGGATTATCTGTGTATGAATTATATTTATATTTAAAAAATATGATCAAAATCATGTGTTGGGGAAACTCATCTAGTTCTCACAAAAATAAACTTTTGATTGTTAAAAATGACAAAATATAAGATTATCATTATGATGATAATCTTATGATTATTACAATCAGAAGTAGAATCCTGAGTAGAAGGATTTTTGAAGATTGGCTAAAATTAATTGGTAAAAAAGATTAAATCTAATGCAGTGCTTCTAGACTTTTTATCCAAATGAAAGCAGATTTAAAACAGACGACGGATATTTCCTTGTAACTTCTTTAACCCATGAATCAAGGGGTTATTTCTTTAATAACACGACATTACCGTAATAATCTTTTAAAAATCGTTTGTAATGATGACGACTTTATTAAATTCAGGAAAAAAATGATACTGCATGCGTTACACCGAGTAACTCAATATTGATACAAAATAAAGTCAGTAACACTCGGTGGATCGTGGAGGAAAATTTTACAGGATGTTGGAAGATTTTTTTTAATCTACCAAACCAAGACAAATTAAATGTTTAAAATATGTGAGTCTTCCTTAATAGCTAATAATAATCTGAAATCAACTTTTATTAAGAATATGCATAAATAATTTTCGATTATCTATTCAGCCAGTAATTTCGCGCCAAAAAATATTATAAATAAATAGAATAATTACTTATTTATTTTTTTTAAGCGCGATTTAATTTTTTCACTAAATACTTATTACTATGCGAAGATTTATTAAATAAAATGTTTATAATAGCCGAAAAAATATATATAATATTCATAAATATTTGAATTTATTCAATATTAAAATATAATTCTTGGGTAACATTGTACGTTAAGAAAATTACTTTTTTTTTTATAATATCTGAAAAATGACGAATATCATATTTCGCGTGTCTTGTCGTATAGCACATACACATAAGTACACAAACAGAGGGAATGTGACAAAAACGGCCACAATAAATATTTGATGATGGCGATGGGCATGCAACGCTGTTTGGTAAAAGAGCAAATAGTGTTCTAAATTATCCGAGGGCGCAGAATGCTTCGCCGTTTTCATTAAAATTTCTTCATAACATCATGCCACGTATAGATAAGGTAAATTGGAAGACCTTCCGTGATGGGGTCACCTGTCCAGGACGGACCGATGCCGCGTTGGCGTGTCTAGGAGGTCCAATTCAGGACCGCCTCGGAACAATAAAGCATTAGAAATCCAATTAAACTAGGAAATTGCCCTCCACATATCTAAAAAAAAATTGTATAAACCGATACTAGACAATTATATTAAATGAATCAGAAGTGTAACAATGTTTCAGGATAAATTCGTAACAATTTATATTATTCACAATTCGGTCCTAACATTGGCGAACTGGTCATCAAAGTATTTAACTAAGTTTCACCCCACTTTATATCACGAATATGTTATACAGTACAGGTGTATACGCAAAGCAGATGGAAAATACTTGTGCTTTTGTGAAAGAACCCACCGAAAAAAATTGGGAATGGACGAATAATTTAACACAATAAAAATTAATGGCAGCGAAAATAATTAATGACGTAAAAATATATATTTTGCCGTAGTCAAATCATTTCGAAGGAGTGTTTAACAAAGTACTCATGGAGATACAAGGGTATTGTTTTTTTTTTAGGGTCCGTGAATCCCTATTGCAGCACAGGTGCCTTTCGTTGATCTATCCACCAACCCTTTACCTTGATCAACCTACACAATATGAAATGCTTCCTGGCAGATACGACTCAGACTGGTTTTTTCGTACAGCATTTTTTTGTCCCGGGATGCGAACAAACCCCACGATGATAATTCATTTTTTTTTCTAACCCGATTAGGTAACTCTCGCAGGTACATCCGAAGATATATGTGTATGGATTTTTTTTTACAAACTTTTACCTAATCTTAATTTTAAAGGGAGGTTCAATAATCAAATTTATTTTAATAAATTATATTTTTTAATTATTTATTTTCAACTATTGAATTTCATGCATATAATAATTGTATTCGTATCAACTAAGAAATATGTTTTTTTTATTCATATTAATTTAAATATATATTTTTGAATATCCCATTGATATCAAATGTCTGCTGCAATTCTACGAGATGCATATTATCTGAGCAGAAGGTTGTTGCGTGGTAGGGATCATAGGGTAAAAATGGAGGAGGGTGTGTAAAGGGTTGTGTGGGAACTTCGGGCACCTGCAAGTTTCTTATAAAAGATAATATTCACGTTTTCTGCCATCGTGTACTATTAAAAGTTAATTAGAAAACATCTTGTATCGCAGTATACCATTTTTTATATTCGTGGAATCCATAAATGTTGACAATACGATATTTTACGAATATATTTTACACCTGAAATATAAAGATGGTATACGTGAGAAGATTTTCGTATATATTTTTTTCCGGTTTGCCATTTATAAAAATGACTGCGTTTTGGTTATTCGGTCCCCAATTATATAATAAAAACGCATTATTGCGTCGGATTGACGATACTTATGTCCCGTTATGGCACTTATACGCCAAATAATGTGAAAAAAATTGGATCAACCCTTGTACCGCAAAAAAATCCGTTAAACAAAAATGTATTGATTGTATGCATTTTAGTGCAATCTAGGTCAGGTATCGAGCAGATCTTCCACCCTTACCATGTGCCAATCACGGTACGAAAGGGTTGCGTGGGAGAAATGCTTTTTTTAAAAGCGTTTTTATCGCATAGACCCATTTCGTGAATGCGTTGATAGGATACACGATAACTTTGTAGATTTATGGAGCTGTGCATTTTTTTGCATCACCAGATCACAAGGTCAGCCATTGTTCGGGGTTCAATCGAGCCTTTCTTCTACCTGTGCCTTTTCTTCTTTCTAATATAACGTCACCTTTCGTAAATTATGCACTCGTGATGGATTTTGTACGTCATGTGGATTTATTAGGGTTGCGGGATTTTTTGTCGATAAAAAACTTGGGAACATTATGAAAATTTCGTATGGCTTCGGCAAACGATTTGCCCAAAAATACATAACAAAAGGCGAAGAATTTCTGTATGTACTTTCTTTCATCACAACCTTAGACATGCTTATGAAAACACAGGCTTAACTGACTAATATAAAAAAATATTATAAATTCCACTTAATTGGGACACATGGGGTGCCAATTAAGCGGCTTATATTATTTAAATTATTAAAAAAAAGTACAGTGAAAAGTACGTTTTAACGTTTTTGAATGAAGTGACAAGAAAACTGTTATAAATCGATTGGAATGTTTCTTCCTGTAGATCTTCAATGCTCACTACATCATCAATTCCCCATAAATTTAGATGTCATCACAATAACCGAGTTCTCGCGGCAAGTGTTACTAGTCGTTTCACTCGCATTTGGCACATCGTACCGGATGTCAGCGAGAAAAAACATCATCATCAAACATGTATACATACTGCGAATGTTGTTGTTTTTATTCTTTGCAATTGCAGACAATGAATATCAATAATTATTTATATTTGTTCTTTAGACTTTTTTAAACAAATACTAAAAGTTTGTGACATTTATGATTTATATTAAAAGAGTTATTCGAGAAAAATCAAAACTCGGGGCCCCAAATATCCACGTAATTCATCAAGATCCACGTAATTCATCGGAAGATAATTCCCAGTCATCAATTGGATTGAGTTCCATTTCATCTTTCCGTTCCTTGTCGATTACAACTTTATATTTAAAGAATTAAAACATGAATTATTCCCAAGTCCAATGTTTTACTCGTACGGTTTGGAGAGAAAAAAGCTAGTTTTATAAATTTAAAAAAATTCAGACGTATATTTTGGGAGATAAAAACGTTAAATCTAATATACGCAAATAGCATTGAATTACAAATATTTATTTAAAAATTATTTTCATAATTAAACGTAATCTTTTTTCTGATGTTCTTATAATTCGTTTCTGTTCCTTAGGATTTGGTCCAAACAACCGGTGTCCTAATTAAGCGAATTCTGTAGTTAAAATGTATACAGATTCATATATGTGTAATGAATAGATTATATTTTCATTATGATTTTTTCAGTTGCTAATGGTCTCCACACATATCAAATTTCCTACGTTAGCCATTTGTGATGAGCCATGAAAAAACATCAACCCTTTAATTGAACATAGGGATGGTTGGAAAAAATCCAGAAATTTTTCACCATTTGTAATTTATAATCGTCAAATTTGGCCTCATTATATTATATCTATTATTGGCGGCTCTTTTTATTCGGCGTGCACAACAGGTAAATGACTGATGGGTTCGAGAGCAAAGGTAGCCATTAAGGATGTCATATGTTGATTAGGAAGAGGAAGCGGAATTGTTTGAATGCACTTTTTTCAACATCCGGTAGCCTTTCTTACTTCCTATAACTTTTTTTATACTGAAAATCTAAAGCTCTCGATTACACAGACATAAAGGGTTATGGACGGTTAAACAACAGTCAATGATCAATCTAAAATATATCATTCGACTACAATGATATATATATTGTATTGATCGCCGTTTTATGTCCGCATCTGAAAATGATTGTTTTATTGCGACAATTTTTTTTATTCAATTTTACGATTGGAAATGTGCGCCATACGCTTTGATAATTACACAGGACATTTATACGAAAGGCAAAATTTACGACTTTTGCATCGAGTGGAACCAATAAAACCTCTTATTGTATCCGAAAGGATTCTTTGTTGTGGGGTCGTAAAATAAAATCTGTCACCCTTTTCTCAAAGAATTTGGTGAATATATTGCGGTGATAATTATTTTTTACAAGTGGATAACAATTTTAAATTGCCACCAAAAAAAACATTGATTTATATATTTTCTGTATAATGCTAATTTGAAGAGCTTTTCATAAATAGATTATTAAAATATTATCAAATAAATATGGAAATTTTTAAAAAGAGTTCGAAGCACTTAAATTAAAACTTCTAGATTATTATAACATTCATACATAAACATAATAAATATTGTAGTTGTCATTCCATACTTAAGTATCCAAGCCGTAAAAAGTAACTGAATTTCTTATAGATTTATTAATTAATTCAGATATCTCATTAGATGCTGCAAATAACAGAAATACAAATTGATCCCAAGGTTTTTATTTAAATAAATTTTATATTTTTTGAACACACTACGTTAAACTCTTTTGCTTGCTTTTTTTTACACAGGGTTAAAAAAAAGGGAAAAATGCACTTAAATCTTTTTTAATACGGTAGATACGTTCCACTAAAATTTGTGTAAGAAAATTGGTTCCCTAATAACAAAAAACCGTGTTATTTTTAAAAAGAAGAACATTGTGGTACAGAAAATCGTGTAAAAAGGTAATAATGAAAATTCTATAAATGAATTATACAAAATATTATTCAAACACAAGGCCTTGCAGAGAAAATGAGAGGCCTTTATTAACCGATCCACCATGGCGGCTCGAAAACAACAGCGTAGTCCGAAGGGGGTCTATTTATAATGTAAGGTAGACCTAAAGCCAACTGATTACGCACCACGAATATTGTTGTTTTTATTTTTTTTTCGCAATTTCGGACAATAAAGGTCAATGATTATTGATAATATTTATTCCATAGACTTTTTTAGACATATACAAAAAGTTTGTGACATGAAATACCATTGATTTTTTTTCTACTGGTGCTAATTTTTGTTTTTGGGATGGTTTGAAATTTTGTTCAGTTTCGTCTTTCTCTATATTTTTATCTAACATACTAACTTGTCAAGTTGAATATCCTAATATTGCGAGGCCCTGAGCAGCTGCCCCTCCTGTCTAGCAGGACAGGAGGGGCAGTGTTCACCCATACGTATTTAATTAATTTAATTAAAAAGAAATATACTAAGGACATGTCTAATGTGTTAGAACCTAATGAAGCATTTTGTTTATTATTACAGTCCTGTGTTGTTAAATTTCTTATTATTCTCTTGAAATCCAGCCATACAAATCTGTACTTCCTCTTGAAATTTTAAAGCTCGTTCTATGTCGGAACCATAAGTGAGGAAATGCTATTCCAAACTCTTAGTAAATCGCAAGCCCTCGTGAATTAAAGCAGCTGTTAGTTGATGGATAGCCGCATTTCACCATTTTGTAACTTTTTACCCATATGAAAAAAAAATTGCGTTCTTTTGCACTAATGGACGAGAATATTTTATTTCTGGGAATCGTGCTAAAACAAATAATTCGAATATAAATATAGTAATTGTTCCTTTTAATGCACCGTGTTATTTCAAAAATGTGTAAAAAAAGAGTCGAGTGTGCCATGGAAAAATGACTATAGATCCAATTGTGCCAAAAGATTAAAGCCCCTGCTATAGGGAATAAAAAAATTAAGTGGGTTCATATCCTGGTTAATAAAAAAATGATAAAATAAAATTACACAATGGAATTGGGGTGAAGGACACATCCATTACATCCTCTCGAAAAATTACATAATAATAGGACATAAATATTCGACACCCGCATTTTATTTGGCGATATGTTGGCGAAATGTCGAGCTTTTAAAAATAGGGGGAGGCGAATTGGAAGTCTCCGTGCAAACATATGCACACGTTCGCTGATGCATACGTTTTTGCCAGTGCAGTTCAAAGGTGTGTTATCTATCATATCGTGTGACACGACCCCCAGGTTGACAACCCCGTGGCGTGTGAATGCAAAGGGGAACCGATGAATTTGTTTTGCACATTTTTTCGCCATCACTTTTTTGCTATCGGGGTGTGGGGGGTGGGATATCTGAACGATTGTGAAACTGCGATATTTCAGCATTAAAAGCTAGCGTGTCGTTAATTTTTTACGCCGCATATAAATTTTTAATATTAATACAGCTTAAACGGTTATAACAACAACGCCACGTATTTGCGAGAGGCTTAAGCTGCCATTTCCGAATCTCGAGTATGTTACAATTATGTACTTCCCTAGCCATTTTTCATTTTAAGTGGCTAGAAATATACATGCGTATGAATTTAAATACATCGCACATGCAAACTTAAAAAAATAGTAGAGCATGTTTTATAATTAATTATGGCATCTAAATGTTTGTGTGAATGAATCGATTGGATATGAATCATATACGGCTAAAGCTGCGTCCCAGATGCAACCATGTGTGGAATGTTCAATGAAAGCCATTCATAAATCACGAGATATGTCTCGTCAAGTGTTTTTAAAATATCTTAATCACCTGACTTTGAACTTTCAGCAAGAGGTCATGTTTCGTCTAGCCTTGATATGAATGAAGCATGCCACTTCATAGTATCCGCCTGACAATTGCATTGTCGACAATGCGTCATTTTTACCTGTGCATTCGATTGCACCTGTAGCGTCTGCGTGGACAATTAGCCGAAGACGATTTGACCCAAACGTAGAAAGTGCATTTTTATGTAAAACCATGAAAGAATACGCAGGTTTCGCTTTTTTTGGTCATTCACTTCATATTCATGGGCCACGTGAAGGTGCACGGGGGATAATACTGCCATTGAAATAGATTCTTTGTCCTGAGGTTCTCAGGTTACTAAACCAACGGTCACAGGTAGATATCACGCGCTAGACACTGGGATTCCTATTGATTTTTTTGCAAATGTTACAAAAAGCGTAGCAAAAAATGGTTATAAATGCATTTGTATCGAAAGCTCACAGTTATTCGTGCGAGCTTGGGATACTGTTTACATTGTGACTGGGCGATATACCAAAAAATTCGAAACTGTAAATTGCACAAATTCGGCCCGAAGTGGATTGACGGAGGCGTGGGCCGAATCGGTGCAACAATAAAGCAATATTTTATGACATGTGGGCTTGGATACTATCCATCATTATTTTCTCTATAGGCAAATAAAAATTTATATGAGAAAATTATATAATATCAAATCGTTGCAAAATCTGTTAAATAATAAATTATTATGCAATTTAAAAAATATATTAAAAGGTTTACTACAAATCGTAACAAATATTGTAATATCAATAATTATTATAATTATATAAAAATCTGCGTAAATTAGTTCCGTTGAAAATTAAAAATTAAAATGCTAAAATTGAGGTTGGATTGGATTTGTTATAAAAAATGTATACTCTTTTTTTGGTACAGTTTTGAAATAATACGGTCCAGTATAAAGTAAATAACATTATCAGCAACAAACAGATGCTTCAACCTTTTTAACTTCGTGGGTCAGACGTAATGGCCCAATAGATTTTTAGCCAACAACTTCAACCAAGTTTTTTTAAATTTAATTTAGTTTATGTCAAGTTTTTTATTGGATTGAATATAAGATCAAATCCTATAGATGCTTCTTATTATTTTTTCTAATAAATATCTCTTTTAATAAATTTGTAAAAAAAATATATTGAGAGTAACTCATATATTCGACTAAAAGAGGATAGAGTGGAAAGGGTTATAATATATCTATATATATATATCATCATCATCATCATTTGCCAGTCACAAGGCTCTCACTCGCTGAGGGCATGGACCTTACCAAACTCTCGCATGGTAGTCGAGGCCAAAGGAACCTGAGTCTCACCCGTGACGTGAGGGCTCCCCTTTCGTGTCCATACCGCGGGGACCCGAGCCGTCTTGGTATGCAGTTTTGTAAAGAGTTTCCCTCTCTTGGCCATTGCTGGCATTGGACGTACATCTTCTACCATGTTGGTATCGGATTTTACCCTCTCAACTGTGTCCAGGCAAGTAGGAGGGGGTTTGCCTCGGTATTATATATATATATATATATATATAATGAATAGGATATTTATAGCGATTTTTGTCGTTTCATATATTTTGGCAATAATGATTTTTAGCATGCGTTTAACTTGTTTCTAAAATTGAATTATTTCTTTTAAAATATCTTGCTTAATTTCACTTCCACGCAGTCGAAAAAATCATTTTCATTGAGAGAGATTTGTAACGTATTAATTTTAACTTTAAAGTTATCTGCTAGCCAAGAAAAATTCTTCTTATTATAAAATTATAGATATAAAAGATATTTAAAAGGTTAGTAGTTAAAGGACATAATAAAATATTTTTTTAACTATCCCGATATAGATGTTACAGATTACTTAATAATAGTAAATCCAGAAGAACCTTCTATTAAATACGAATATGATAATAATAATTTCAAGCCAAACACATAACAAATTAGATTAGAATAAAGCAAGGATGAACTTTTGAATAGGTTTCTTTCAAAATTATTTAATTTAATTTTAAAGTAAAGTCAATCTCGTATAATGCTGATATAGGGACCACGCTATAGAAACGCGCCTTATAGAAAACAATAATAAGAGTGCGTGTTATATTTTGGTTTCAAACATAGACATATATTTTATTGATTGATTTGACCTTGAAAACGACGATCTAGAACTGCCGCACACGCCGTTCTATATGATATTAATACCAAAATATTTTTATGGTGTTTAGGAACTTAATTATAATTGTTTATTCAAGTAGATGTTTATCTTTCATTTTTGTTTGTACTTCAAACCTCAATTTACGCGTTATTTTGCTGTATTATAGAGAAGATTAACATATTTAGTATTGTCATTGTAATTTTTTGATGAAATAATGTTATCTCGAGTATCCAATTAGACCCTGTGGAGAATGTGCGCGCCAAACAACGGGGGTGTGCACTTTTGGGGATCCGATAGCTCGGGGAATTTCGTAAAAAACGGGGACCGTTTATTTTTCCGCTATTTTTGTTATTTTTTGCTGCCACACGTTGGTTATTCTAGGAATATAACGTGAATTTGCAGATTTCGCAGCGATCAAATCGTCTACCTGGGCGTGTGCTTGGCACATGTGCCTACCTTTCCCACAGACCCCTGGCATTGCGAAAACGAAAACCGGCCATTCAGTCTATTGTGCAACCCGAATGCGAATAAAAAAGGGATGACGCCTTTGTTGTTGCCAAAAATTAATCGTAATCATTAACGACGCCAATTATATTATTATTATTTTGTCGCATGTGCACTAGAAAGTGATGAAATTCCGTTTCGAATCGATGTTAATCATTTGATCCAAAACGACGATCGCACTAATTGAAGTTCAATCAGTGGCTTCGGATCGGCCATATGCCTAAGTGCTGCTAACGTTGCTAATTGTGAAAAATAAAAAAAACAGTAATTGGCGTTGCAATTTACAGTTTGTTCCCTTGAAACAGTATCCAAATGGCGGAAAAAAAATCATATGTTACGTATCGCATTTTTACATATTGAGGATCGTATTCCCATAGGAGGGGTGGATGCGCATATGTTTTTTGTATTACGAAAATAAAAAAAAATTCGCCATGCGACTTTGACTCCCGCGATGCGAGTATCGCGCGTCTGTTTTTTTCTGCCTAGGGGAGTTGTAATTAAAAAAGAGGGTCGATGATCCAGACGCTTTTGTTTTGGCCCATATTGCCAACATAGACAGACGTGGGACTATTCCCCATATGCGGGTCCCCAATTTTGTCGCCGGGAGTCAATTTGCCGATCCATTGCTCGGACAGACGGAGAGGGATTCGGGGAAGCCATTGAAAGTAATGTGGCGGACATTGCGGGCGTGGTCGCCCCGACGCATATAAGGTTTCACACTTTATCAAAATTTAGTCATTTCGTTCCATGTCCACACAACGACCATCTCAAAAAAATTACCGAATTTATTCATATATTTCGAAGATATCGAATATTTTTAGTGATATATTAGCAGTGTATAAATATCAAACTGTCATAAATCGACTATGTGCTATTGATAACCTCACCCTTGTCACCGTATCTGAAGAAGTTTTGAAACATCTTTCCCGGCTGTTACACAGCGATAACAGCGGGGTTAGTCGAAAGCGATTAGATATCTCATGCAATTTAAAACGGATATCTATTAATGTTATAGAACTGCTCTGCAGGTTTGGCGTGAGAAATATTAAAATAGCATTTTTAACCCTTCGCCAAAAAAAGTGCATACGCGGGGGAGTTTAATACGTCGAGTGTGAAACAGATGTTTTACGATCGAACATTTCGTGTATACATGTTTTTTTTGCTTATATGCATAAAAAATATATAAATATTACTGTAGTATTAGAAGTATTACGCTAACAGAGATAAAATAGTCTTGGTTAAGAATAAATAAAACTGTTACTGTGCAACAGATAAAATTTTAAAGGTCGGATATAAGGTTAGCTGTATGATTAGCAAGTCTGAAGATTAAATGCAGAAAAAAAATATTCAAATAAATCTATGTTACACTAAACGTAAACGTCAGTGAAAGCAATACATATGGAACGATACTAACTATCATTATTACAATTCAAATCTTAATTAAATTAGAGAATATTGTAGTAACAAATAAAATAAAAATGGATATGGTTTATAGAATCACTATCATAATTACAGTACACTCCCAATTATCCGTGTGCGGATTAATTATTAAGAAATAATAAATCTTTCTGGTGATTATTAACCAGAAATGAGCACAAATGAATAGAAAGATATTTGATATTTGGTTCAAAACTCAATGGATAGCAGAAGTGAGAGATTTTTTGAAACATAATAGACAACCACCGAATGCAATGCTGTTATTGGATAATGCTCCATGTCATCAAATTTTCCAACTAATGTTATTTCTTTAATTCAACATCAACCTGGTGGTCTTCTTAAACGCCTTGTAACAAAGATGGCGATTTGATTAAATGGGATACAAAAAATCTTGGTATAAAATAAAGTGAGAAACACTTGTTCGATCGTGGAGGAAAATTATATCAGATTTTTTTTAGTCTAAAGAGGGGAAACGAGTGAAAATTCAAAAGGCTTTGCAAATGTCAATAAAGAAAACATGTATTGTTAGAATATGATTTATGTATTTCGGGTTTTCTACGTAGCGATGCGACCAAGAGATAAAAATATTGGGATGCAAATAAAGAAGTAGATAATATCATTAATATTAATTAATTAACACAGCACTGACTACTTTTAACCTTTTCCAGTCTGTCCACTTTTAGTCGAATCTATGAGTTACTCTCATCATATTACTATTATTATAAAAAAAGACATTATTTTTTTAATTTAAATAAAAAAACTTTATTCAACTTGGTCGCTAAAAATCTTCTGGGCCAATACGTCTGGCCCACGGAGTGGAAAACTTTAATACTTTATAGGAGTATATATCAGCCACTGAAGATTCGATTTTAAGGATATGATATAATAGTTCTTAGGAAAATTCTTGTAAGATCCTTGTAAGCAAACCAAAATCACATTTCTTAATACATATTAATCATGTAAAAATAATAGTCTGCTTTAGAAATATGTATGAAAATGTGTTTTAAAACGAAATAATAATTAATAGTCCGGATTATCCGTGCGACCCCCTCCCAGCCACTATCCCGGATAAGCGAGTGTAAAAGATGGACCAGAATAAAAATAGATATATGTTTTAAAACCGTATGCGAGCGAGAAAAAATATCGCACTCGTGGCAATAGAAGCGAATAATGCTGTTTTTATTATTTTTTTCGCAATTACGGACAATAAAGATCAATAGTTATTTATAATATTTATTCTTTAGAGTATTTTAGACAAATACAAAAAGTTTATGACATGTAGGATTTATATTAAAAGAGTTATTCGAGAAAAATCAAAAACTTGGGGTCCCCAATAGACCTCATCGGCACGGCTAGGTTAATGGAGAAGATTTTCCAAACTCTACTTCAATCCAGCCATAGATCAGCGTGTTGTTCCCTAACTTAAGAAACTTTATATAAGAGTTCTGGTTTGAAATGTATTTCCAATTAAAATCAAAGAGAGATTTCAAAATCATTTCAATAACCTCATTATGTAAAAATAATCGTATATGTAGTATGTAAAAGTGCCTCTTAATATTATGTGTTGGAGAAAACTATGCCCAGAATGAGTATGGTAACGAAATTTTATATTCGAGATGCAAGGAGATTGATAAATAAGCATTTATCAGAGTTTCATAAAGAACAAAAACTTGCGGAAAATTTCGTCCTGTGAAGTAAAGGATTAATAACTACTGCCGTGAATAAGAAAATGCGGTCTAATGATTTAATACTCCAATAATATTTAAACAAATGTTTTAATTGCATGTGGCGTCAAACTTGAAGTTAATATATTTTTAATTATTTATGTACCATTTTTAGGACATTTTATTACGTGAAGTATACATGCAAAAATTTAGTTCTTTTCAAGCTGAATTTCTTTTAAGATATTGGTAAATGTATAAATACTACAAAGAAATCCTTTTTTGGAATGAAAATATTTTAATACTAATTAAAAATAGTCTTAGACGAAACTACAGAAAAATGAATACATATTATTTAAAGAGAGGTATGTAAGAATATTTATTTGTGTGTACACCCTTTCTATGGTGATCTATAAATCGTATTTTTATAAAGTTTATTTTAAGTAATTAGATACCCGAGGAATTTTTTCAGCATCAATAAATTAGGCGCAGAAAGAATCCAAATAAAAGGGCATAAATAATCCACGTTTACCCTAGGCATGGAAGAGTTTAGTTTTAGCTCGGGGATATTCGAGGAATCACACACACTTTTGTCGCGAACGGGCCAAGCCAAACACGACTTGTGTTTGAAGAGACGCGTTTTTTAACAATTTTTTTATGGATTCCACATTTTCTCCATATATCCTAGATTCTAAACCCTAACCCTTTTCCGTGTCTGACATTCTTTTGCGGCCCCGTGCTTACATTTCTCCGCGGAATTCAGTCTGTCCCCCCTCTATTTATGAATAAAAAAAGTCAAAGCTTTTATTGCGGCGGGGCATAATTTGGTTTTGGCGCCGCCTATTTGCATTTGCATACAAAATATTGCGACGCATCAGGGACTATATGCAAATATAGGAGATAGGGGCCTATGGCTAATGCAGATTATCACTGCATGATAATATGCGGGGGTAATAATGTATAATTGATCCATACTAATGCACAAAATTTATCATCAACATTGTAATAGATATTCAAAGTGCATATATGAAATTATTGAATAAAATTTAACATTTATCCCGTGTTTATTTTGGAGCGCATATTGTTGTTCTAGATTTCGTCAGGTCCGAATCTGAATTTTTAAAAATTGGTCTGTCGGCGATAGTAGAAACGCAAAGTATTTTAAGATTTTACATGGCGGAAATGCGTTTCAGATGCGCTTAAAAATACAGATTGTCTCAAATATTGATCCGCGGTCTGAATTTATCGAAAATATTTTCATTAATTATTTATTAATAATTTGAACATAGTGATATTTGAATTATAAATAATTAATGCTGCTACGTTTATAATTAATACTTATCAGCATGAGATTGATGCTCATTATATGTGACTATTTATAGTTTTTTAAAACTATTTTAATGAAAAATGTATTATTGATCGATGTAAAATTGTGTTGCGCATTGGATATCCCTGCCAGGGAAGAGTTCACTAACTTCTTGATGTTTATTGGTAGATGCAGTGAGATGTTGCGCTCTATTACTGGCTCAGTTGCAGTGTAAAAAAACGCGTTGTTCGTGTAAAAATGCCAAAAATATTGTCAAGGGATTGCGAGATCGGAATGGGGAAACATTTAAACATGTCAAAAATGTATCCCTTTACCATATTTAAAAAAAGTTGTGGAAGCAATTTCGTCGCCGAATTACTTCCTGTCTTTGATGTTGGATGCAAAATATAATTAGAAGGGGTGAATACATTTAGAAAATTGAAAAATTAACGATTTGTCGGCATCTGTCCTTATATGGAATTCAGAAGAGGCCTCCTTCGTGCTTCCCTCTCTCTCGAATTGCACCAATGGCGAACGGAGGAAATTCTCAGAACCTAACCGAGCGAGAATGTAATAAAGACGGGCTTCTGCGAATCGTCCAATAAGAAATGCATGCAATTTTCCGTCGACCTGGAAATAAAATTATCTCTGTAAAAATGTATGAGTACAATGCTACCGTAATGATCTTGTAACAGATATCCGAGATTCCGACTGTTGTTAGGTGGCCGTGTACACGTTATCTTGTACGGATGATGGATGATGGATGATGAGTGGCTTCGATTATCTACCTCCTCGATCGTCCGACAGAAGCCCGAGGTAATCTGAGCCCTAATGAGTACAAGCCCTTCGTGTTGCGGTCGAGATAATCCTAATTCGGTTAAAAAAACGCAACGTTTCGTGGTGCCCGATGGGGGCAGACACTTGGATAGGGTGTACCCCTTGCACATGCGATGCAACAGGTCTGCATAATAAGAGGCGCGCGGCCGGGGGGGAGGTCCCACAAAGGGCCGATGCATAATGAGCCCCCAAAACCGGTCCGAGGACACTGCGTGTGAATAAAAAAAATAATAAAAAAAAAACTCCGCGACCAACGCGAACCACTCAGGTCACATTTATAGAAGATACTAGGAACTGTCCTCGCTTATTTTTTTTTCCAAATAAAATCGGGTCGAGAAACCTACCGCCGACGTCTTGGACGAGATTTTTGTGGATAAACACAGAAACATAAAATCGATAGAAATATTTCGTGACGATTCAATTTTGTTATAAAACCGGTCAGAAAAAATCAACCAATATTTCTCGAGGATAATGTTTGTAAAAAAATATAAAAAGCTTACTTAACGTTTTTCACTCTGGATATTTTTGGTCGAATCTACGTTCTACTCTCATTAATTATATTTTACAAATATATAAAATAGGATTTCATGGGTAAAATGAATAAATAGAAAAAAAACGTGATTCAATTTTTTTTGCTAAAAAATCTTTTGGGCCAATACGTCTGGCCCACAGATTGGAAAAGGTTAATATCATAAAAAACTACTTGATCCTGGGAACTTAAATATAAATTATGTATCATTTGTCGAGTGCGAATCCGAATCTAATGTAATCAATCAACATGATTGACAGTGGATCATATTTCTACGCATGCGCACGCACACCCGTGCGCCATTGACAATGGTCCAAATAAGATTAAATTCCTTAAACGATCAAATGCAGTTGATATTTAACCACGATGGCCACGTACCGGGGAGCTTGTTGACTCTGCAGCATGCGGGCATAACGGTACATGCTCATTAGAAATTGGGTTATGCTCAATTACTGGCCCCTGGTCCGACTTGCCCCGCCACTTTCGAGCTTTTACCAAGAGACAACTTTCACCCCATTGTCTTATGTGACAAATAAGGTGGTGCGACCGAATCGAATTTCTATAAAAATATATAAATTACAAGATACTATCTATGGCCTCTTTAAGTGTGTCATGGAGCTTTCTGTACGAATTATCAATCTCAGAAGAAAATGTTTTACTTACAATACTAAGTAACAATGCGGCTTAGTTAAATTAATATCTATGCAAAATGGTGTAGAATTTTGATAATAATAAAAATATGCACAATCATTTAGTGTCATTTTGGTATTGTTGATTCGGTAAACTTGTTCCTGAGGATCGTTATATTCATATACAATTTTGCTTAAAACGGAATAACGTGCAGCACCGTATTCAACATTGCTTTTGGCGAGACTTCTATTAATAAAACGAGAGTTTACAAGTGGTAAAACCGTTTCCTAGAGGGGGGTGAAGACATTGATGTCGATGAGCGCTCCGGACGCTCCCAGCACATCAACAACGACAATAACGTCAAAGAAATTAAGAATTCTACGATTTTTAACAATCGTTGAATTACAGAAAATTGTTGATGATGTTGGCATATCAATTGGCACGTTGCATCCCAATTTTTAAAATATTTTGGGCCTGATACGCGTTGAACAATGCCAACGACGATCAAGAACTATATAAATTGATCTTTGGATATGATGTCGAAACTAATCCCTAATCATCCATACAGAATATGCAAAATTGTTCTTAAACGTTTCCATTCCGTAGGCCAGACGTATTGGCCCGATAGATTTTTTAGCATGTATTTTTAAACCAATGTATTTTTTTTAATCAGATAGATCAAGCCATACATGTAGATGCTTCTTATTCATTTTCCCAATGAACATCTCTTATAATAAATTTGTAAAAAAAATATAATGAGACTAACTCATAGATTTGACTAAAATTGAACAGAGTGGAAAGTGTTAACAGTGAATGAAGTCGAAGAATACAGCCAAATGAAGTAAAAGATGACGATCTCCAGATATAATGTCAATACTAAGACCATTCCTGATTAGGATAGCCTAAAAAGTTAGTCGATTTTGAACGATTATGGTATGCTCAATAAAAAGTATACCCAATAAAACGTCGATTTCGATAGTATGAAAAAATTGAAGTGTACGATGAGTTCTTATGTCATATGGTTAATTAGAAGTTCTACAACGTTTATGTAAAGCAATCCTTAAAAAATGCCATGAAAAGCTGGTGGAAATCTCACTACGATATCGTTCGATACTCTCCGGATATGGCCTCTTGCGTCTTCCTCTTCACGAGGATGAAAAGTAATATAAAAAGACGTTTCGCCGAATATCTGCGGATTTTTTTTTATCAAACCTTGTAGGTGTATCAAATCGATATTGATTTTTAACTTGTATACTTTTGACTATTTCTCTTAGAAAAATATGTCCAGTGAGTCTTATTCAAAGGATCGCGATATTTCAGCATTAAAGATGGAAAATTCGGACAATAAATTCGGAAAATTCAGACGAAATTTGTACATTTTTTTTAAATGGAAATCCAGCATCGCAGATAGCTCGGAACTTTAATGGTGTATTTTGCTATACTATTACACACAGCAGATAGTATCAAATTGGTTTGCGAAATTTCGTTCTGGGAACTTTGACTTGAGCCACGAATGAGCCACGTTCGAATTGAAAGTCACCGTTTAGTTAGATTCATCTCAAAGTGTACATGAATTATAGTTGAAGTTTGGTGTTGGCAAGTAAACAATATTAACTCACCGACCTGAAATCGGTAAAGTGGAAAAGTTGGATAATCTGGTTCCACATGAAATGAATAAAAAGCAGAGACAACAACGTCAGGAAAATTGCATGATGTAGCTTTCTCGTCAAAAAAGAGATTACTTTTTAAATGCTAATGTATCTTGTGATGAGAAATTGATCTAATATGATAACCGAAAATATGCATTGTAGTGAATAGACAAGGACAAGGTACCGCATCATAGACTAAAGCAATATTCATCAAAAGAAACTGTGATTAATTATGATTTGAAGAAACCTGGTATATCAATCTTGGATCAATAATCCAAAAACTTGCCAAATAATAGTCAAGATTGATCAACCGATCGGTTCCTATTCTATTGCACGACAAATGACAGTGACTAAACTACAGGATTTGAAGTTCTTGATCATCTGCCATTCTTTCCAAATTTGAATAACTTCTTCATAAGAAAATAATTTAATTCCGACAATGCAGTAAAACAGGCATAGTTTTCATTGTCTCTCGATTACCAATCTTTTACACCATCGGACTGAAGAAGTTACCGCTAAAATGGCAAATATATTGTCAATAAGGGTGCATACTTTGATGAATAAAAATATTCCCAAAAAAAACTTTGTTTTTTTTTATACAAATAAAAAGAACCCAACGATTATTACTACAATAGATTAAGAAATTATGATTTTTACCGACAATTCAGCGGTCGTCGAGGAGTTACTCTATTTATTATTTATATATACAGATATTTTTTTCAAGGAACAACCCTTTTGTAATCCTCTATATCGCCGTTGTACTATGCATTATTACAATATACCCCAACAATGGACGCATTTTGCATATTTGGCGTTAGTCTAGGGATCATTGTCGCACAATGGCAATTTTTTTTAATCATAGTTTTCATTAATTCAAAACCATCCACGGCGAATGTGGCGGTTTTTGTTGAGGGTTTGCGTGTCGAGAAAACAATTAATATTGAATTGAGCCCACTTGATCGTGTATTTGTTTTCCAGTTGCAGACTGTTAGTTTTAAATTATAAATGAACGAAAATAGACCATTACCTATTGGCGAACTTGCATGCAAGAACTTTGGGTAAACACGCTTTTGTATTTTGTACAAAGCGAATGCCATTTCGTGACGGATGATATAAATTAATTAATTCTTCATTCGCTTTTTTTATTTCATCATCAAATAAATATTGTGGTGTATCGAAACCCTTTTTTAAAAAAAGATTTCGTGGCAGTTTTCTCGTGCTAACTACCCCATATCTATTCATATATGACTATTTTTATTAACAATAAATAATCTCTTTAGATGCGGCCACTCTATTCGCAATATGAATTATGTCCGATCGGAATTCACACAGGAAAACAATATCGATTCTCATGCGGACACTGGAGATGGGACGTAAATCCTGTTTTCGTCGGGGCTAAGACCGGCTTTCCAGGATGATCAGAGATCAGAGTTCAAAGTTAGGGCTTTTTCGGGACCCGGCACTATTTCTTGCCAAAAATATCGGACATTGCATTATTTTTTACAATGCACAGGGGGGAATAAACCTGATTTCAGGGACAGTGCAACACAATAAATGTTGATTTTTATATAAGAAGTGCATTTTTTCAATTGAGCACGTACAAATAACTGGTGCTAGTAAATTCACAAAAATTGTATATTGTTTGAACAGGTTAAACGCATTTTGCAACGATTTTCGTCTCCGAATTGGGACGTGTTGAAGTGACGCTATAAATATTATGAAGCGTTACCTCCCCTAGAGCCATTGTTGCATATTAATATTCACATATTCCAAAATAATATTCTATTTTTGATTAAATCCATCATGTATTACATATTTAATAAAAAAATGCATTGCGAAATATTTATTGATAATAAAACGCGGAAAAAATCGTTAGTGTATTTAATGCGGGGCGTGTTGAGTATCATTAATTTATTTATAATTTATGACATGTCATATAGAGTTAGTATAATAATGGCGAAGATAATGGCCAAGTTTGCATAAGTCATTTAATTTTCGGACGGACCGTAATCCCGATGTCCGGTATCGGGTTCGGGCCCATGTCCAAAACCTGTATGCATTATGCAAATGGAGGTCACGCGTAATAATCGCAAAGAGCATGTGACTATTTCGCGATACCATGAGAATGCATTTTGTGCAGACGCGCTGGTCAATCCCAAGACCGTGGTATGTCCGATTAATTATTTTCGGGATCCTGGACGGCTTGGGAAAATTACAATGCACCGGACAATGGTTATCCTGTGATTAATTTAAACGCGACGTGGTCAAGTTATGCGCGATTAGGTTTGCTGAATTATGCAACCGAATTTTTTTGCATGTTAAATATTACAATGCACCATTCAACGATTTTTTTAAAAAAAAATTAAAGATAATAAATTGCAATATTTTTATTGAATCGGAATATGCATTACGAATGCATTCGTCAAAAATAGCGTGATCGATTTGCAATAAACATACCTTTGTTGCATGCGATTGTGTGCATTATTCATTGCATTGAGTTGTGCAATGAACCCAGCTGGGGGTACAATCAATTTCATCAAAAAAGGCTAATACATTGCATTTGTTTGATCGGCGATCTTGCATAATTCAGAACCACTCACTCCAACCCCCGGTATGCGATTAGAAAATTTAGAGTGGTATAACCGAATGATGTTGCACAATTATATTAATAAAATAAATTTATGCTGAAGAAAATTTTACTAAACAGTTTACTTAAAATAACAAATACACCATGGCCTCGTATAACACGGTCATATGGTTATACAAAAACGTCGTGTAAGTCGTCGGTTATAAGTGTTATAATTTCGGCGAATTCTGTAGTCCATTTATTGGCAGATTCTAAATATCAGCTGACGAAATTTCTGATTGAATTTTTATATTATGTAGTGAGAATCGCCTCTTAAAATTTTCAAATCATTCTCTACTAGCAGGAAAATTGTGATTGTTGATCTTCA
>JAGXCT010035043.1:0-29832 GCA_022495035.1 Philopotamus ludificatus
ACGAGAATGATCACGATCCTCAGACATGAGGGTGCCGACCAAAGAAGAAGATATCACCATCTCATTACAATATATACTGTTAGTAACCTAATACCCAATTAATATATCGTACCGCTAATTATACCTTATTATCAGTAGAAACACAATCCCTTGGAAAAAAACGTTACGATTTCGTAACAGAGATACCGTTGATTAGTCACATAACCAAACATTTAATGGTTAGCAACTTTTTACTAATAAACTAAACCTAATAAATCAACCTTTACTAATAAATCAATACAAATTAGTAGTCAAAAGTCTACTAAGGTAATTTTTTTAACATAGCAGTCGAACTAATGGAACCTGGAAAGGAAAACCCTAAAATCAAGGTCGATAGACGATTTAATTTTGACACTTTTGCTTCCTCTTCCTCCATACTAAAAGGACCTCTCATTTGGAAAGGTCCTTATCATAATGAAAGTAATGTTAATGGTAGCTGTGACTCGTCACGTCGGAACCCCTAGAGAAGAGTAAAGCGAATACCAAGTCAAACCCCCTCCCACTTGCCTGGACACAGTTAGTAGGGTAAATTCCGATACCAGCAATGGTAGAAGATACACGTCCAATGTCAGCAATGGCCAATCGAGGGAAAATTCTTTACAAAAATTCCTCACCCCATTGTAAGACCTCGACTTCAATTCGAGAGTATGGTAAGGCCCGAATATTTAGCGAGTGATTTGTGACTGACAAATGATGATGATATTCTTTTGACTAGTCGAAACCATTTTTCCATCGCTGTGATATGTTTTTATATATTGGGGTATTGAAGAAAAAGTTTTAAAGGTCCGTTTCAAGTGCTTCATGGGATTTGTATTCTTTTTCATTTATTACGTGTTATAAATGCAAAAGAATATCGGGAGACTACAGAGGATGTAAAAGTCTTTCCCAAGCTCCTAAAACTTATCGCATTTCTATTCTTGCGCTAATGAGGATAGGGCGCACATATCTTTCAAGCTAAGGTCGAAGGCCTTTATTTACAGAACCATCTACACATTTTTTACAGAACTTGCTTCAATGTCTCATTTTTATGCTCTACTGTGTTTTATGCCTTTTTGAAGAGTTATTAAAGCAACAAATTGGCCGTCTCGCCCTTGTTCGGTGGCATTTGTACAATCGTGAAAATTACTACTTTATTACTTATGGGATTAGCTAATATAAACCTGATTAATATTTTTGTACGTGAGATATGTTAAACGTTTAAAAAGTTATAAAATAAACAAAATCCATCATTTAAAACGGATGGCTATAAAAACATAAACTTCAAAATAAACTATCCAGAAAGAAAACGTTAAATCTATGTAAAGAGAATTTTTTATCACATAAACTTTTCAACTATGTGTAATATATCACACGTTCTTCTTGATCGCGTATATTTATTTCGAACAGCAAACTTAATATATATATAAACCCCATTCACCTTTTGCACGTATCCAAATAACACGGTTAAATAACATAAATCGTGCATAAAATAAATACGTATTTATAGATTTATAAAAAAAAAACCATCATACATGCTGAAAATTGCACACAATCGACTGAAAAGGATTTGAAAGAGTAACTATTAAAGATATTGAATAAGTTACTTCAAGTGTAATTTTAAAAGGTCTTCAATTTAATTTTTTTCCCCAATTGGTGCCAATGGGCGCGCACAATCTTCTGGCGCCTGTGTGCGCCGCACAATCTGGCCATATAAACGGCGCGCTCCTTTTAAACATGGTGAATCCAGAGTGATTTATAAATGATTCAGGTGCGTTTTCAAAAATTATAGACAGAATTGAGTTTAGAGAAAACTCTGATTAATAAAAAAATAAATACAGGTCGACTATGAGAGATGAGGGATTGAATTATTTGTCCATTCTTTCTATAGAAAATGACAGGGGCAGATCAATTACGTATGATGAGGCAATTAGAGGATGTGCCAGTTTATATTATAATATATATTTTATACTTTTAAAAAATATTTGTTCTTTCTTTTGATATTTATGTGAATAATATAAATTTCAATCCATCTGAAATAATATTAAAATCAACCAGTGTCGTGGTTTGATACTGGGGGGAATATTAGTGTGAGAGACTCATTCCCTTTGCATCTTTAGAATCTTTATTGAATCTGGATCAGGGTGAGTGGGGTTTTTGGAATCTTTCTGTTATGCTATCCATCGTGGTCAAATAGATAAATAATTTTACATTAATTTTTATTATCACGAAAATAAATATAAAATATTATATATTTAGATTTAGATCAACCTGTCGCCGAAAGAAAATTATATCGCTTTCGGTGTGACAGTATTTATTTAATTTTTCATACGCTTAGAGTGCTAATTTGAAATTTAATATTTAATGATTCTAGCAGTCGTGACAGTTTTGCAATGCGATAAGTTAGCATATATAAAATTTATGACGCGGTATTACCGTGAAATACATATGCATTATCGAAAAATAATTAATTTCGGTTTTTTCATCCAATTTTCCGCATTGTATAAAAAGTTAAGGACGGGTTACCATTTATTTTTTATTTATTTATCATAAAAAACAATACGTGATTGGCTTTACAGATTAATGCAGGTCGCCAATCACGCATAAAAACATAACAGTATAGTAAAAAACATAATAATGCATAATAATTTCAAAATATTAATATAATATATAAACAAGCAAGGATAGTAATAAAGAGAAAAATAAACATTGAAATACCGTCATTAGTTAATCCGTGATATGAAATTATAAAATCTCAAATAAAAGATCAACGAAATGGCGATATTTAACATCAAATATATCTATATATTCGGCCTAGTGGCTGAGCAGAGTAATGACTGTGATTACCGGAGAGTTTCCGAGAGTACCTGTCCTCACATTTGGTGGAAGAAAAAGCACACGCGAACAAGCACGATGGTAGTGAGGTGGCGCCTAGCTTGAAGAAGTGCTCTGCCATGTCGATCGATCTTCTTTTCTCTAGGGTTACATACCCCAGGCAGCCCTGTACCCCTGCCCTGGGGTATAAACTGGGGTAGAATCCAAACTCCCCCATCTTAGAAATTTCCTTGGTATTTTCTCTAATCTGAGCGAATTTGAGGCGTCATAAGACGCCCATATAATGGATCCTGATTTAAGCAAGCTCCAAACCAAGGTATCGCATAGCACTCTTATAACTAAGGTGCTATGCAAGTAGTGAGAATTTCTCAAGACAGAGCCCAACATTATTGATGATATTGTTAAGGGGGCGCGACAGTAGTACCGATATTAAACGGGTATCCCACCGCTACCACCAAAATGTTGAGGAGACGTGCGACAGTAATATCGATATCAGAAAGGTAACCGGTAAATGTCTGGTAGTTGATTATCGCTTCGAAGATCGGTATTAAAGTGAAACACTCTTTGTTTTGAAGATGATCGTTTATGAAGAAATGCAGGTGACGTCAATTATATGATAGGTAAATATAGATGTCAAGAAAAAAGATCTCAGAAACGAATCTCTGGTACGAGATGAAGATAAAAAGATCCCAGAGACAAATCTCTGGTATGAGAAAATCACGGAGATGTGACAGACAGACTGACTGATAAAAACGAGGTTTATGTAGCAGGTATGAAAAGTGACTTGTTGTCTATGAAAGAGATATGGACGCTCTAATGGGCCATCATTTCGGAAGAGGGCGCATTTAATATAGAGAAAGCATATGAACACGAAATATGGCAATTGATGTTATAACAATGTTCCGTTAGCATCAACCAAAATACCCAGATATTTAACAGAATATTGCTTAGGAAGAGTTACGTTCCCAAGTCTGTAATTAAAGATTTTGTAATTTTCTAATATTTAATGGAAGACGATTTAATATTGCATAATCGTGCTAAGAACCAATGTTCAACTGCTATGAAAGAGCATCCTCCGTTAAAGTAACGAATCGAAATATTTTTAAATCGTCTGCGAAAAGTGAGAATTTACAATTAAGGACCCGATGAATATCATTTATAAATAAAATAAATAATAAAGATCCTAAATTTGACGCCTGCGGAATACCGGAAGGTATATTGTTTCCTTTCTGTAAGGTAACTCGAGAAGAATCATACTAGATTATCCGAGAACCCAAAACTGTCTAGTTTCAAAATGAGTCTCGCATGATCGACTTTATCAAACGCTTTTTTAAAGTCG
Source organism: Philopotamus ludificatus (assembly GCA_022495035.1). Lineage (NCBI taxonomy): Eukaryota > Metazoa > Arthropoda > Insecta > Trichoptera > Philopotamidae > Philopotamus > Philopotamus ludificatus. The sequence continues at coordinate 4,190 of JAGXCT010035043.1, forward strand.
TTATAGATAACGTCGACTCGGACTCCCTTATCCAGTGACTTAGACACAAAATTTGAAAAACCAAGAAGACCCGTGACTCTTGAGCGTCCGGGCGGAAATCCATATTGCTCATTGATAATTCTACATTCAATATACAACGTGTTACACAACATGTTAGATACGCCTCTGTTGACTCGATACGAGTTAAACATATATTTAAAACATTAAGTAAACATCTTGTAGGTTGTGTGCGATGTATTTACGGCTTATAATTAATTGAAAACTAATTGCTATTATACAAATTTGAAGATGTCTTATCGAGGACTCATGCATAATTTAAGATTAGGCGCCCCTCTTTTAATTGGTGGATGGATGAATATTTGAAGCAGGCAATCGACGACGACACGGCTATACATTAATTATAATTAAAGCAGCTTTACATAAGGTATGGAAATTTGAAATTTTCACCATTATTACCCCGAAATATCTTATGATACGACGCGCATGATTTTTCATGGGGATGTTGACGTTCGAAGCGATGTTTGTCGTCATCGATCGGACCCTGAGTATCTACGGATTGGGAGACATCTATCTGAAGGACAGTAAACACAGCGAGAGGTTTATTTTTTTGCAGAGGGTGTTTTATGCCGTCGGCTTGATGAATATCATACCGTTGCTGCTGGGAGAGGTGGTCTTGGCCATCGTTCTCGTAATGGACGGCAGCTCCGAAGACTTATTTCTGCAAATTGCCGATCTGTTGCCGTGTTTTTTAACCAGCATGTTTTCAGTCATGAAGACTATCACAATGATATGGAAGAAGGAACAGATTGGGGGTCTGTTCGAAGAGTTTAGATACATGTGGCCAGGCTACGTCGACGACTCCAGCACGTCGATCATTCTCCAGTCCATGATTCCGACGAAACAGTTCTGTTTGGTATACACAATAGTGACAAACGTCTTGTCCATGGTGTACAATATCTTCCCGCTGATTGTCATGGCCATAACGTATGCGCAGCGCCACGAGATAATAATGCTTCTGCCCTACTACATCTGGTATCCTTACGACTGGTCCAGCTCATCGTCGGTTTATGCATTCACATACATCTCGCAATTCTATGCCGGTGAATATTTCATAAATTCTTCTATATCGTGACCCAAATTCATGGAAAATTTTTACACCTTCTAGGGGTATTCACCACGGCAGGGGTGTCCAGTGTCGATTGCTTCTTTTGCCTCATGGTTGCTAATCTATGTATGCAGTTCAAGCTGTTATGCAATCGGATCTTAATCATGGACGATAAAAAGTTGCGGAAGAAAAATCTTACATACGTCATTGAATATCATAACAAATTGATAAGGTAATTCTGTAATAATATATAAGTAAATGCATCTATATGATTATTATTATTTTTCAGACTCGTAAGAGAAATCGAATCAATTTTCAGCTTGGTTTTATTGCTGAATCTAGTAGCAAGCTCATTGATGATATGCTTGTTAATATTTTCAGTTACGGCAAGTAAAATAATTATTAACAATATAAGTGTAAATTATTTGTGTACAATGAAAACTATGAATTCTGGGAATTCTTTTCAACAATGGTCAGGGGGTACGTAAGCGGAAGAGACCTATTACTTCCGCATGTTTTATATAAATAATATTTATGTAGGTAGTTTGGCGCGTTGGAAATAATTAATTTAATGCCATCTATCCTTCGTTGAATTAATATTTATAAAAATAAACAATATAAATATAAATCCAACTGAAATAATATAAAAATTAACCAGTGTCGTGGTTTGACACTGGGGATAGTTAGTATAAGAGACTCATCCCCATTGCTTCTTTTGAATTGTTAGAATCTTTATATGGCTGAATGACGCTTTTGAATTTTTCTGTTATGCCATCCATCCATCGTAGTAAAATAAATAAATATAGTGAAGTGATGGCAAAACTATGACCCGCGGGTCAGACACTGATCCACGAAGCCTTTTTAAATGACTTACGCGTTTTTTTAATATTAAGTTTTTAATCGATTTAATCAAAAATACAATAGTTTTTATACGAATTTTAAAATAATAATTGGTTAAATGATTTATTGTTCTTATGTGACTCAATCAGTATTTCAATTATGCTAGCCGTGCCGATGGGGTTTATTTGGGACCCCAGTTTAAATTCTATATGTCCCAAACTGTTTGTATTTGTCTAAAAAAGTCCAAAGAATATATACTATAAATAATTAATGACCGGATTTGTCCGCAATTGCGAAATATAAATAAAAACAACAACATTTTTTTCTTTCCGTATGGGGCGCGAGAGAGAAAAAATCGAAAGCGATCGCATTAATTAATAAAAAAATTCAAAATTCGATTAATATTTTGAATTTGGATCAAGAATTAATATTTTTATTCATAGAATAATCCATTTTTTTAAATCTCAATTTATCGATTCTTGACTTGAAATTTTTGGGGTCTATTTTCATACGAAATATACCCCATCGGCCAGCGACGTTGGTTTCGTGCCGCCGTGACGGATCGGTTAACTGAATTGAACACTCCATGGAAATGTATCGATTGTATTAATAGTGTTTAAATCCCATAACCCTCCTTCCCCTTTCCAAGTGTCGTCACTGAATTGAACCACGAGCTAGTATTAAAAAAAAAAATAACAAATTTGACCCACTTCTCAAAAATCGCATTTGGACATGCAGACAAACATCCCGCAAAAAAATCTTTAAATTTCTTACTTTTTTATATTATGGGGTTTATGGGTAATGGATTTTTTTATGATTATACATTAAGCGGCACAAAAAAAATTGTTTCGACGAAAACCCTTCCGCCATTTTAAATTGCAAAGGTTTAAAATGGAACAAAAACAATAATTAGACACTCGAGGGTAAATAAACAATTCTACAATGAGAGCTGTAATAAGTGTAAACTGAAAAAAGTGTTTATTGGTTGTAATAAATTTAAATAATACCCTCCAGCGTTATAGAAAGTAAAGGAAAAATATATAAACACGAATTTAATACGGTTATTAATTAATTCATATAATTATATAAGCAATAAATAACAAGGCATTTGCGGGATGAATTTACAATCCATTATTATAAACATTATGAACCTGTTGTATATTTAAATAATTATTATTCCAAACTAATATGATAGAGGAGTTTGTATGGTGTTAATGCAGTTCTCTGTTTTACCACTTGCTTTATTGTAATAATTTGGAATACCGACAGATATCACCACCGGCGAGAATTGTGAAATACTTGCTGTTCCTGTCGTCCTCGGTGACGCAAATTATGATGATGTCATGGTATGGCAATAAGCTCATCGAAGAGGTAAGTCATCGAGAATTGCGCGATAAGAATATTTTTTTCGGAAATAATAAATTCGGTCGGTATTTCGGCGCAGAGTTCCGGCGTGGCCAAGGCTGCCTACGAAAGTGAATGGGTCGGAGCTGGAAGAGACCATTGCCAAGGAATTATGATGCTTCAGGCTAGAGGTTTCCGGCCCCTGGCTATATCAGCGATGGGCTTCACTAATATATCACTCTCCACATTTTCATCGGTGAGTGAAAAAAGAGTGTTGTGGCCATTTCGAGGGCTATTGTATTGAATTAACGTGAAAGAACTTTTTTTTAAATGGTCTCCTTTTATATTTTCAGATACTGAGCGCTTCGTGGTCGTATTTTACCCTATTGAGGACCGTGTATCAAAAACACGAGAAATAAAACGATGCATAGAATAGCGAGACATTAATAGTGATATGATTTTAATAAATCCCTCAAAATACGCGGAGCAAAAAAATATCATGAATTAATTACGCGAAGATTTAAAAGTGAAAGGGGTGTTGATTGATAGCTGCCAATATATATTTTTTTTATTAAAAAAAATCCCGAGATATAAATTAAGGATGTCTGCTTGTACCTCTGTTACATCACTAGTTACAGACGGGATGAAAAAAATTATCCTTTAGAAAGCAAGGGAGCGTTGTTCATCTTATCCACGGTGATTAATGTATTTAAGTATCGAATTTCTTTTAAGTCGAAAAGGGAATTACATTAGCGAAACGGATAGGCCCAGGGATCCGTTATTGTCGAGATAGTTGGAAGCGGACTTAATCGGGTTAATTAACACGGAGTTATCATGGCGAACTCTATATGTATATGTATTTCAATTTAAAAATATATTCAATTTTATACTTGTATAAAAGGTATGTTACCATAATAATGCCTATTAGGGACCCTAAATATTTGATTTTTTTCGAAAAACTCTTATAAATCCTACATGTCCCAAACTTTTTGTATTTTTGGGGTCCATTTCATACAAAATAGACCCCATCGGACAGCGGGGTTGGTTTCGAGCCGTCGCATATTGGGACGGATCATGAATTCAACTTCTTTTCCATTTGAGCTACACTTGTAAAATTTAGAATACACATATGTAAAAATATATATTCTTCAATATTAAATAATAAAATTTAATAATATATTTTTAAATAATATTAAAAAAAATATTATAAAATAGCCACTATGAAAATTTTACAATTATCTTATATTATTTTGTATATTAAATAATCAGCAATATTTTTTTAAATAATAGACAAAAAATACAATATTTCGTGATATATAAAAAAGTTGTTTATTATTCTAAAACTTTTTCATCAAAACCTTTGTTTGAAATGAACAATATATAAACCTAATTGCTATATATATATATATTTATATATTAATAAACATAGATAGAATAGGCTTTATTATAGAATATATAATAATAATATGCAATTAAAAGTTGTAAATATACACAAAATTGAATTTGATTGATCCAAAAATTTGTCGCTCGCTTGTTATTGTCCTAGTGTGATTAAAAATGGAATTACTCAAAAAGTGCATCAAAGTGGAAGGATTTTTTTTATTGCCGTTATTAATGCATAAATTTTCTCTGTATTGACTAAATTACTTTTACCCGGACGAACCGTGCTCACATTTAAAAATCCAGTCAAAGTTTTAATTTTAGTTAATCAAATATATCCATTTTCCAGTTTTTGCAAAAATGGAAAATATATTAACTTAATTGCGAATTTCTTAGATATTTTTAAAAATAGATGATATGCGCTATAATATGGTATATATAACATTAATAGCCAATTAAAAACTGTGAAGATAAAATATTTCAATTGCATTTTTTGATAATGGTTAACATTAAAACCTAATACAGTCAACCTTTCTATAGCGTTGAGATAGAGACGCGCTATAGAAAAAACCGCTATAGAAAGTTAGGTACCCATACATAATTTTGGGTTAGGTTCTTTTAATTGTATTTTGCGATTTGCACGTGTTTAGTTGGATAACGATAGCTCGTGCCTATGGGCGGTATTGACCTAGCATATTTCTTCCATTTTTTTTCATTCGCAACAGATGTGCCAGAGGAGTTCAAGGGACAGTTTGTAGTTATTTTTTTTTAAATGCATATAATGAATAAATAATTAAAAGGTTAATATAAATTATGAAACCTTAATTATTTTAATATAAAATAAAAACATATTAAAAACAAACAATAATTTAAGAAGGTAATTATACATTTAATTACTGTCAGGGTCATTTAATATCATGTTCCATATAGACTTTTTTTAACACCAATTGCTCAATTTCTTCATCACTTTGATTCATAATTGGAATATTTTCTTTATTGTCGAAAACAACTTTTGTCTGCATTTCTTTTTGAATTTTTTAATATAGGGCTTGACATATTAATATTTCTTTAATTCAGCTAATCGCTCTGTTGAACGATCGTATTGAACAAAATATGTTTCTCTTTAAACAATTGCAATCCTTTATTTAATCTTTCTAAACTTAAATTTTCATTGGATTCATGAAAATTAATTTCCAAGCTTTCTTCACTTATATCATTAATATTAAATCCTTCTCCGCATTTTATACGTTACAAAATTTGTGCTTTTTGTGCTAGCGAAATACGTTTCCTTTTCACGTATATATTTAAATTAACAATATATTTACGATAATTCTTATTTGACTTGTAAAATATTGCGTTTGTACAATGAACGCTATACAAAAAACTGCCGCAAACGCTATAGATGTGTACGTCATAGGAGGGTTAACTGTATTGTCAAATACGGTAAATTATTATAAAAAAAAAAAAAAAAACATAATAAACTTCAATGTTATATTTATCACTTGCCATTTTTTTTTCTGAAATCGAATTTTCGTAAAAAGCACTTTTGGCAGTAGAATTCAAGATCTGTCCCACAGTGCGCCGTGACGGATCGGTTAAAGTAGATCAATCAATGTAATAAAGTAATTAGTCTGCTTATTCGAAATCGTATAAATAGGAAAATGGATGTACAGTTCAGTATGTAATATTTGCAATATGGTGTATTTTGTGAATTTCACATTGAGAAAATGTCGGAAAACACATATGTTTTAATATAAAACAATACAAAAATATTACGTTTCCAGTGAAATATTAATGCAAAACTCAAACTCCTGGAATGGAAGCGTATCGAGAGCAACTCGGTCATACTGAAACTTTGCTTGTAATGTGATTTGAATTTCAAATGGCGTCAGTTTTACAGGATTTGTTTTCCAACCGTTTGCCACAATGAATATTAACGCGATGTTTAAGGCTTTAATTTTGCATATGCGTTAATTAAATGAGCAAAAAATAATATTGATGAACTCGGTAATGAAGTCTAGCCAGGTGTGTATCATCAATCACCGGCAAATAAAGAATCAAAAGATTTATTTCGTTTTCAGTTCGCTGCAAAATCAATTTGAGATTACTTTCAAATTACAAATATATACGCTCGTTTTTTGCTAAAGCCGAATTTATGCATAGATTTTCATTGAATAGAAAATTTTCGTTATAAATAAATTTAATTTACTTAAAGTTCGTCGTTGTTATTCGAGGCGTTCGTTGGAAATGCCGATAGATTCAGAATGGATAACCCGATGAATAAGTTTACTTGAATCAAGGCATATTTAATAGGAATAATTTAATTAAATAATAATAAATATGTATATAATCTATCAAAAGTTTCAGATTAAAATTGCTGATAATATAATAATAAAATGTTATATTATTATGGCTTCAACGAGGTCGATATTCATAAATATTAAATTATTATTTTATTTTACGCTGAAGATTAGTTGGAAGAATTGGTTAGCTCGTTAGGACAAAGCAAAATATATATATACATAGTTTTTTTCTATATATTTTTATTGAATTGAATCAAATCGAATACTCATCAAAGAAACCCGAGCCGTAGCTTTCGTTCGTGAATATTTTTTTATGAAGTGATTACGAAATTTTAATATAAAGTTATTTGATAATAATATATTTTTTAGTTAGCTATAAGCAATATTGATTATTAGGTTGAGTCATAAATAACTTCCGATTCAGGTAGACAGTTTCTATTGTTTGGATTTACTCGCAGTGTTTCACCCGACAAGGGGATTTTTGTTTTCACTGTATAAATAAGTGGCCTGTCAGTCATTCGAAAACTATTTAGTGTGGTTGACATTACAGTGATGTTATTACGAACCCCTAAAATAGAGAATCAAAAAGGGCATATTCGTCATGTGATGCTTTGGGAATCCAAACAAGGCACTAGTGCTAGAGAGAGGGCCGAAAAGATATGTAGTGTAGACGGTGAAAGCCTGATAACCTATTGGGCAGAGTTGGCAGAGAGACTCAATACGCCACAATCTACAGTTTATCGCCGCCTGGAATATTTGGGGAAAGTCAGGAAGTTAGGCATATGGGTACCAAATGATCTCAGTGAGCGAAATATGGCAGACCGGATGTCTATTGCCATAAGTCTCCTCTCATGGCATAGAATCAATCCTTTTCTGTACAATAACAGGCGGTGAAAAATGGGTCACTTATGAAAATATTGTCCGCAAAAGATACTCCCCAGATCTTGTTCTTACGGACTACCCCGTTTAATGTTTCTTACAGATTTTTTAAATGGAAAAACTTTTATTAATGATGAGCAAGTCAATTAGGCCCTCGATACTTTTTTTCAGTTCAAACCCACCAAATTTTATAAGGGGATCGATAAGTTCCCAATAAGATGCTTTAAAAGCTAAATAAAAGTATGATAAAAAAAAATCAGACAACCTAATAGATGACGTCCCTCCTCTAAAATTATTCGATTGTAATTACCTTCAAGCTATGATGGGTATTAGGGTATATAGGGGTAGTTAAAATATTTAAAAGCCACAAAATTAAGTTGCGCCTGGGGCTTCTCAAGTACTAAATCCACCACTGAATGCATCAGTTCTAGTTCTCTATACCAGGGATAAACAACCTTTTTTACCAAATTTATAAATGTTGTGCGGGCCGCATGTAAGAAACTCAGGGGCGGCTCTTGACTTTAAAAATGGGCATGCTGAGGTTGAAGTGCCCCCTACCATTTTTAGAAAAAAAAAATATCTGTATTAATTTTTAGTACAGTGAGGCCGAACCAAGAAAATAATAAGAAATATCATTTTTTTATTGCGAAATTACTCAATAATATGTTTTAATAATATATAAAAATGCAATAAACAAAACTCTTAATATAAAAATATGATTTTTCACAAAATAAATGGAAATCGTTTTTATTAATATTTATTTATTAATTTATCTTAACTCTTGTCGCCAAAGAGTGTGAAACAAGGTTGCACGAGTGTATGACGATTTTAAATTGGTAATTGATCGAATTATGGAGACTCTTATCAATCAGTTTATGATGATATCCAAATTCCAGAAAAGAGAAATGAAAAATATAGTCGAAAAACGTTAATGGTGTCTTTTATTTTGCGAATCGGGTAGAAAATATAGACCGGCGGGGCATATACAGGCCTGCCCCAAAGAGAGCTTTATGCAGCAAACGAAAATCGACTTTCTGTATACGGTAATACGGAACTTTTCTCTGTACATTTACTGCCTTATACAGCCTTGTACAGCCTTGTACAACTTGTACAGCCTTATACAAAGCTACTTTTGTAACCGTAGCGTACTTTTTCAAGCCGGTTCTCGGTCATTCGTCGACCAACTTCAATTGGGTGCCCGCAAGGGTCTTCGTGTTGGGACTCCTTTGTTGTAGACAACAACTTCAGACGACCTACTAAAAATTAGCTTTACCAATGGACTGCCTATATTTCATTGCATATGCCGACATGACACCTAGTTGTCGAGGCTGGTTCGAGTTCTGCTGGAGAGCAAAGCTCATATCGCACTCGAAAGCCATCTCAGAATGGGCCGCTTGACCGGCTCATTCGCCCCAAACAAGACTGAGGCAATCCTCTTTAAGTGTCGACTCCGTCCTTCCTCGTCCTCCCCTTTTGCGTTCAATAACAAGAAGGTACGAATGTCTCCACCAGTGGCACCATTCAGGGTGCGCTTGCTGGATGAACACAGCCACTTTTTGCTATATGCGAGAGGTGCGGTTGATACAAAGCTAAAGCCGCGTTTTACCGCATTCTCGCATCGCGTCTAATACATGCAGTAGGTTGGCAAATCGCGGTTATTTGCCTATAATTCCATCTTCTGTGGAATTGTAGGGTACGCAGCTGATGCTGGGCGCACCCGCTGTTCGCTGACAAATATTACCAGAATCCTTTTATCGGGACAGTGTTCGCCCCTCCTTAATCCTCAACAATATCACTCTTATTTATTACTGGCGTCCTTTCGCTCAACCTTGAAATCCAGCTGAGGGCCGTCAGATCTTGCTTAAAAAAGACAGTCCTGTTGTCGTCGGCGCCACTAAGACGGCCCAATCGAGGCGAATCCGTGGCAACTTTAAAAATCACGCTGTCCGCGAACGGCTCTTGATCGAAGTGGTGAGAGGTGGGATTCTCCCAAAGGGCGGACCAATTTACTTTCTTTTCGCAATATCAGAGTTTGTATTTAACTGTAGCCGGTTCTTCCCAGACTTGGGTCAACACTTGACTGGCCACGGTAATTTGGTGGGCCAAACTTAAAGAGCTCAACCGTAGCATCTCCACATTGCTGGTGTAAGTACCGTCTGTCGTAGGATTACAGTCACCGCTCTGTGGTTCTGTTTTTCCCGACGCGCCGCGATCTACTCTATGCTGTCCAATGCGACATTTTCTCTACAAGTCTCCTGATGGAGGATCCTATCGGACATATGGACCTGGTTAGCAATATAATTTGCTACAGGTCATTTGTTTGCTTAGTATCGACTTTCGGAGAGTTGTGCAAGGCTACTTTCCCTCCCTTCTCCCCTTTCTTAAAAAATGTTCAGCATTATATTTAACTCACGCGTTTCAAGAAAAAAAAAACTGCTCCTTTGTTGTATCTCGATTGAACCGGCCCCAAGCCGGTATATGCGGTGTGGGTGGATGGCAAGGGATGGAACTGTGTCGGACCGGTCTGACACAGCTTCATCCTGGGTACAAAAGTAATTGTACATTTACTGCCAAAGAACAACACTCGTTTGCGCCAAAGCTAGCGACTACGTAACCAGGGCGGATACAAGAATGCCTTAACTCTTATAAAAAAATATGGTTCTGTTCGCATATTTCTGCCAATTATTATTTTTTTATTCCGAGAAATGAGTGTGGGGCAGTACCCCGATTGCCCCTAAGGACGAGCCGCTCCTGAAGAAAGTTATGGATAATACAAACACTGAATGATGAATTCAAATTATCTCTTTATTAACAAAATAAACCTAGTAAAAAAAAAAAAAACGTTCATTAATAGAAATGGTATTAAAAAAAGGATTATTTAATGAGAAATTTGCAGATATAGACGGGATAGGGATAGAAAACTCAAGACAGACTGACCGACCACATGCATTTATGTTCTGTCTCTACTGCAATGCATATTAGCTCGCGTATGGATGTACGATCAACGTAAATAATTGCTATTCGTGCTTTAGTTTAGCCCTAAATTTGAATTGGTACTATGCCTGTCTGACATAAATCTAGGTCGTGATTTGCGAAAATGTATCGAGACGTGCGTGTGTTTGCGTGTATACACATACGCACACAACAGAATGTCAAGTTTTCGCAACCGCATCGCTTTATCGTTAACGATTTATCACCGGAGCGGCTGAAAACGACGTTAGGCAAATCTTTGAAGTCATGATTCAACATCCCCTGCTTCATATAACTTCAATAGCAGCCAGTACCGGGAATCAGGGATAGGAAGGGAGGGTGGGGGCGGGAGTCGTAAAACGGTTTCCGACTTTACACCGGGGCGCGGAGGGTTGAGAGGGCCACCGTCATAAGTCAATCTTTTCAAATTCAGTTAGCCCCTTTTTTGCCAATGAGCCAAAAACGTAGCAAAATATGTGTTTCATAATGTATATGGTAAATGCGACCGAGAGAGACAATTTTATTCGGGAGAAATAACGACCTATCCCGCGGGATATCATGCTTCGTTTCAGCCGGATAAATTTTTAAAGCGATAAATTGATACGTCGTTCTTTTTGTCGCGAAACGCTGAAAGGATGTGGGTTGCCGAATTCGGTCGTACGTGGATATAAATATATGGCACAATTAAAGATCTGCGTATAATGTAAAAACGGATATCCGCACAACACATGATCCTTCTATACATATTTATGTATGGGCATAATCACATCACACGCTCGGTACGAGAATTCTATTTCATGATATAATACGTACGATAATTATGGATAAGTTATGTTTATTTATTTATTTGACTACGATGGATGGATGGCAAAACGAAAATATTCCTCCCAGTGTTAAACCACGACACTGGATAATTTTAATATTATTTCAGTTGAAGTGTATTCCAATGAATCTTTTCTTCATGGTCCAGGGGTATGTAAACACTTTGAACAACGGTAATTAACAAATGTTAGTGCAGTGATGGCAAAACGGCCCACTGACAATCAGACACTGATCCATTAAGCTTTTTTAAATGATCTACGCGTTTATTTTATAAGGTTTGGTATCGCTGATATGGTGCATTTGGACTTGACAATAGACATCTTGCAAAAAAATCCTGACATTTTTCATATCAGTGCACAAAAGCAAGTTTGACCGTGTTTATAAAAAAGTTCATTCGCTTTTGTGAGGTACTTACTTACTTACTTACGTGGCCATATAACTCTGAGGCGGGTCTTGGCCACCTGGAGAACACCTCCGTCTCAGTCATGATGTCATGCCGTGGACGGACGTTCTCCAGGTTATCTAGGCTCTTCGAATACGGGTCAGGTCGCCAGCCAGAGCCCGGGAGCCGAGCTGTCACGCGCGGATTGTAACAATAATTATCAAACGAGGTTAGGGCCAATTCGTATTTAATTCACGGTCTGATCGGGTGCTACGGGCCACCTCCGGTAGCACACACGTCACTGAATTGGCCTGGATAGCGGCCTGGCTCCTCCTAGCTCCGTAGAATCTACGAAACTACGATTGTGCCCAACCGGTACGCGACAACACTCGACTCGGTAGAGTACTGTATTAATATAATGTTGCAAATTAATAACAAAGTTTGTTAAATAATATTATAAAAAGTAATAAACAAAAATTTTACTCCCTTCTCGAAAAGGTTCCCCATCGCTGATATAGTGCTATACATTTGGACATGATTTTTTTATGCGTTTTACACTTTTAAATACATTATTTTTTCTATTTTTATTGTATACTATGTTTTTATATACATTTTTTTAATGCTATGATTTTTACTGTTTTAACTTTTTTTTACTATTATTTATATGTTTGTTATGCGTAATTCTCAATCAACTAACATTAGATTAGATTTTCTTACAAAAGAATTGGCTACGTGGAATGCAAGATATTTAAAAATAAAAAGTAAGAACAAAAAAATTGTGCTATTTTGTTATTTCTATATTATTTCTTTTCTATTTAATTTCTAACTATCGGTCATTAATTGTTACAGTGATGGTAAGCACGTTCACGTCCTGGTAATCGAGCGGGGATTATCCCTACGTATAACGATGAATTCAGGGAAATTTCAGCATAGTCATCTTCTGAAACTCAAGTGTGGATCAATGGATTACGACGTAGTCGTAGTCATTATTTTTACGGAAATCAAAATATTTCCCAAAAGTAGTTGGAAAATTAAATGACGAAACCATTATAATATTTTAATCATGGCTTCGAACGGGAACTGAACCGAAAACCGAAAATTGGAAAAAGTCGTTCTTTTAGTCGGAACGAAAACCGGAACGGAACCGAAAAAATCAATGAAGACAGTTTATCATCATTTTATTCAACTGAGAAGCTGATAGATTTACAATAAAAAATAAATAATAACTACTCCAAAAAATAAACGAACATAAGCATTAGCTTTATACAGATTCCATATATCAACGGATATAAACTTAAGCATCTATTAAATAATATTTTAGAATTTTAGTAGGAAAATAAAATTGCACATTCTCATTTATATAAAATTTCAATGGTGATTGTATGAGCTCGAGCAACACAAGTTAGTGTTGAAAGTTCCTTCTCTAGTTTAAAGTTTATTCCACAAGTCAACAGGAATAGATTAAAAGAAATATATTGCGAAATTCAAAATACATTCCAGGATATTTTATTAATTAGGGGTAACATTTGTATTGTTAAATTATAAATAAATATACACACAGATCCTGAACACTTCAACATACAAATTTGTTTTATTATCATAAAATATATATTTCCAGTGTTAATTATTACAGAATAAAGAATATATTGTTCCAAATTATGGTATAATTTTTTTTAAAATCAAATTAAATATATAAAATAAAATCAATTTAAAAAATAATCATAAAACCGAAATTAACCGTTATTTTTCCCGTAACGAAAATCGGAACCGAACCGATACGTATTTTTTATTTGAACCGTAACTAATAAAATAACTGTTTGAAGCCCAGTTTTTAATCTTTTTTGGAGGATCTCTTAAAAAGTGATGGATACGTTCCATTATATTAGGGGGACCGTAAAGTAATCATTTTTTTATGCCAACGTATAGGCTGTTGTTCCATTCCCTTTGTAAAAAAGACCTTCGATTTTTCATTGAAAAACTTTTGCGTTTTCACTTTTCCAACATTAGTATTTTTTTACCTCGTAATGTATGCTCTAATGATCTGAAAAGGTGGTAGGTAGTCCGACGGCGCGAGATCCGGTGAGTTTGGGTGAATTCCTATTTCCATTTTTAAACTTTTTAAGTCAATATGCTTCTTCTATTGTTGGCCTTGACATCTTATCCTCTTGGTAGAAAAAAAAATGAACCGAAAAATAAAATTTACAATAGTTTACAAGCTTTAACTTGCATGTTTACGAGACCGAGTGTCGACACAAACTAACTATGAATGAGAAGCTGTTAGATTTAGCATTATAGATTTAGATATTAGATAAAATATAAGCATTAGCTTTATACAGATTCCATATATCAACGGACCTAAACGTAAACATCTATTAAATAAATTAGAAATATTTTAAAATTAACTATGAATGAGTTCATCGAAAAAATTTTGATTACTTTTCGGTCCCTTAATACATAAAATAAATTCTCAATTCTTTTTTGTTGGTATTTAAAATAAATTGATCGATTTAAATATTGTTTATGCAATGTTCATACAATGTTACAAAAACAATGTTGCAAACAAATAATTTTAAGAATATTTTGTTTACTAGCCAAAAATTCTCCTATAATGCCGAACTTATTCCGTGATTAAATGACGGGCACAAGTTCTGAATATACATAATTTGCAAGGGCGACTTTAGCTTAAACTTGAATGAAGGGAAGACTTAATTGCGGCTAATAAGCCCAATACAACTCCTCTGCTAAATGTATTGGAATGTTAATAATGACCGTGATTACTGGCTTACCAAATAAAAGCAGACGTATTTTTGTCATTCGAGGCGATTAACATAGAATAATTGTATTTTAATTTATCGCAAAATTATTTGCGCTGTGTTTAGTATGCGTTTAGCATTAGTTTTCGGTGTCACGGCATCGGTATTAGAAAAGTTTAGCCAGCGTCGTTGTGTATTCCAGTCAGTCGCCCCAACAAACATGCAATGCGCAGTGCGCACTGTGCACTTCTCAGCTGCTGGTGCAATTTGAATTTCAAACGGCGACGGCACTTTCGGAGACACCTCTGGATTGACGGGGACGGACAGGTGCGCCCAACTGCGGCCGCAAGCCCCGACAATGGAAATGCGGGCTCTCCTCCGAAGAGATACCGACGAAAAAAAATGAAAAAATATTCTCTCCCATTTATTTGTTAGATAAAACGTATAAAGTAAATTCGTTACTAACATATTGAATACTTTTCCGTAGAGAAGAAAATATTTGAAAGCAAATTTTCAATGGACGGCAAGTTTTTCGCAATTCTTGTAATAACATTTTTATATATAATACAATCACTCGGATAACATATATAACTCTTTCCCCCACATCGTTCGATGATATTGACGTTGTATATAATAATATATAGAATTATTATTAAAAGCAATGCAAAGTTGTAAAAACGATATAATTCTTTTTACGATATTGTCATCATTCGTTACAACATTGATTAAAAATAATATAAAGCAATAAGGAATTTTCATTTTTTAAAAAGAAGTAAGAAACTTGAAGATATTGCAATACATATATAAAGTATTGCGTCAGTCAACTACATAAGATATTGCTCTATATCAGTGATAGATCATTTTTTTGAGAAGTGGGACAAATTTTTGTATATTATTTTTTTAATACTAGCTCGTGGCTCAAGTCAGTGGCATATGTCAAGATTGGTTATAAATATTTTAATAGTTTCAAACACCATTAATACAAATGATACATTCCTCATAGTTTTTCGCGGGTCATAGGTTCGCCATCACTGCACTACAATCACATTCATTAATTATCGCCCTTAAAAGTGCTTACATACCCCTTTTTATTTAGATACAATTTTCTTTGCGGTCCCCCTATCCCACCCCATCTGCCATTTTTTGGCAGATTTTTATTGTATGCGGTCCCTATCTACCGCACAAAAACAGGTTTGAAATACCTTTCAATGTTTTCTACATTTTCCACAAATAAAAAATCGCCGAGCATACGAAAACACATTTTTGTAAATTTAGCATTTTCATATACTTTGTTTTAATATAATAAAAAAAAACATTAACCTTCGTAATTAGATTTTAGTCCCCATGGTTAGTGTCATAATAAATTTCTGATTTTAAACACAGAATGTAGTCTATTTGCTTTTAATAAAAAAGGTGTTGTAAACTATTAAATGTAGTTAAACATAACCAATTAGTATGACAGCAATCAGCTATAACTGATGACTAAAATACCTCCGTAAAATCAAAATTAATTGAAAAAAATGGTCAATGGAGTGGATGAGAAAAATTCCGTAATAGGTATTTTGGGCACAGCAAGTAGGGTGAAGAGCCACAACCAGAAACTGTTCATATAGTAGTTGAATGGGAGAATCCTAAGGAATATCTCGGAAAAAATGGAGAGACAATGTAATGGAAGACTGGTTCGTAATGGGATAAGTCGGCGAATGGCGACACGTAGGAGAATGTTTATTGAAGAGGCCAAATCTCATTATGGGATGTAGCAATGAGTGGATTAGGATATACTCATAGACATACCGATCAGACTCAAACTGTGCCATGAAATACTTCACAAAGATTAACAAATATACATTTTAATTCTAAAACTCCTTATTAAAATAAATATTATCAGAGTATTACAGATTTTAGGATAATACGTTTAAATATAATTTCGCGAAAACATTTTTCACCGCCTTCGGGCAATTTACAAGTTTAAATTTGGCACTGAAAACCTCAGGTGACGCGTCCCTGCGGTGACGTGTGTTTTACGAGGCCCGTAGATATTACAGGGGAGCCAGACCTCAGACCTTCCATTGCTTTTAAAAACATGGAAAAGCTTCAAGTGTGTGCTAATACGTTTGGCCGGAGAGGATTTACGAGCTTTCACTTCAATATTTAATGCTTGTCGGAAAACAGAATAGTTTGTCCTGAATAACAAAACACGCTTTTCCTAGCTGTTAATTGAAAAAAATCATATATTACGTTTTCGTTCGCAATACCATATATCACGCGAGGGAACACACTTAGCGATGATTAATAATTTCAATAGAGAATAAATAATACAGTCCGAGAATGTGCACATCTCGCGTCGTAATTAGATATTCTCGAACTTGCGAAATTTAAACTTTTTCACAAAAACAATATTGGGAACGATCGGATTATTTATTTAACTACGATGGATGGATGGCATAACAGAAAGATTCCAAAGCGCCATTCATCCATATAAACATTTAATATAGATTCTAAAGATGCAAGGGGAATGAGACTCTCACACTAATATTCCCCCAAGTGTCAAACCATAACACTAGTTATTTTGAATATTATTTCAGTTGGATTGAAATTAATATTATTTGTTATATGCTTATTTATTAAACGAAGGAAAGAGTTTCCAAGAGCACCTGTCCTCACGTATGGCGAAAGAAAAAGCACGCAAACGTTCTTAATGGTAGTGAGGTGGGGCCCATAAGGACAACTCGCACGGGGGTTGGTAGAATCTTTTGATCGGGGCAGCGCCCGCCCCTCCTAAACACCCACTCGCGTTTATCGCATATCTTCAACGGCATCACTCTTAATTATTGCTGGCGTCCTTCCCCTCGACCTTAAAATCCAGCTGAGGATTTCTCCCCCAAAGGGCAGACCACCTATCTCTTCTTTCGCGATATCAGAGCTGGGCTAAATTGTAGCCGGTTCTTTCCAGAATTCTGGGTAAGTCAATTCCTAACTGCTCTCGGTAATTTCAAGGCTAAATTTAAATAGTTTAACCTTGTAGCATCTCCACATTGCTGGAGTGGGTACGTCTGTCAGGATTACAGTCACGTTTTGTGGTCTTGTCCTTACCTGGACGCTGTGTGTCATGACCTACTCCATGCTGTCCGATGTAGCATTTCCTCTACGGGCCTCCCGGTGAAGGCCCTTATCGGGCACATGGACCTGGTCAGCAGTGTGATTTGCTACAGGGCATTTTCTTGCTTTGCATCGACACTCGAAGAGCTGTGCAAGGTTACTTTCTTTTTCTCTTCTCCCGGCAGAATAGGTGGGATTCCTTCCCAAAACAGAAGTCCAAGGGCCCAATTGGGAACATGGACCTGGTCAGCGGTGTGATTTTCTACAGGACATTTGCTCGCTTTGCATCGACTTTCGGAGAGTTGTTCAATGCTTCATTATCTTTTCCCCTTTCTTAATAAATTAAAATATTTTTGTTTAACATAACGCGTTTCAAGAAAAAGACTGCTTTTGTTGCATCGATTGAATCGTTCCCAATCCAGTATATGCGTTATGGGTGGATGACAAGGGATGGAAATGTTTTGGACCGGTCTGAAACAGCTTCATCCTGAGTATAAAAGAAGTACAAGGGGGTTGTGTACAGCACCAACCAACAGCTAGAAGAAGTGCTTTGCCAAGTAGAACGTTTGACTTCTTTTATTGAAGGTTACAAACTCCAGGCAGCCCTGTGCCCATGCCCTGGGGTATAAACTGTGGTAGAATCCAAACCCCCCCATAGAGATATCTTAAAATTTTCTTCTGCATTTTCTCTAATCTGAGGGAATTCCAGGCGTTATAAGGCGCGCATATAATGGAACCTGATTCGAGCAAGATCAATGTGTAGTATATAGCACTCGTATAACTAAGGTGCTATGTATGTGATGAGAATTTCTCAAGACAGTTCGATACATGTAAACTAAATTTTAACTTGGAATCAAACAACATACAAAGATCTTTAACAGACGATTGCTTAAGAAGTGTCACGTTCCCAAGAGTGTAATTGTATATGTCATTGTTTTACATATAATAATAATTTCAATAAAGAATAAATATTACGGTCTGAGAGCGTGCACATCTCTCGTTGTAATTGGATTTTCTCGAGCGGCGAAATTTAAACTTTTGCACAAAAACAATATTGGGAACGATCGGATTATGGTTTTTGTATTGGTGAAATGGATTGTATCGAAATTGGCTTTTGAACATAATTTGTTGCTTTTATGCAATTACACGGAGCGAAATGAAAAGCGTCCAATTGATCATTTCCGCGCCGTGTGATTGCCGGAAAATACGTGGAAAATTAAAAAAAAAATACGTTTTCCTTAAATTTGACGAAGTAAATCTTCGCAAAAGCAAATTACGTATATTTATATATATAAGTATTTAATTAATCGTAATAACATCGTTCAGAAAAAAACATCGTTAATCATTTTAGTGCTTAATTAAATTTTCAAGGAAGGACTATTTAATTTATGATTTTCAGCGATTTAGCAAAATATTTAAATATAGGATAAAGCAATTTTATAGGCACCAATTAGTAATTGAAAATGTGAGCGTATTCTCGTGTGCGCACATGTGTTATAAATACTTTGGTACGGATGCTTTGATGTTTTATTGCCTTCGGGTGGCTTTCCTTTGGATATTAAACACATTTAATAAGCACGCATTTATTATTGACGTTTTGTTCAATGAACTTTATTAATAATTAATATTAATTCCGAAAATATATAAATTTCAACTATGCGGTACATCGAAACCCTTTCGCTGGATTATTTACTATAAATTATACGATTTCAATAGACACAATGGGTCCAAGTGAAACAATAAATAATGCCAAAGTTAATATTCGAGTTTACACTTTGGGACCCCGCAGTGAGCTCGCCCACCCCGAAAAAAAGGGGCGGGGAATCAAACAATATGTTGTAACGCGAAAACAATTTAATTAAATCCGTTCAGGTAATAACGAAACCGTGTTGCGCGGCAGTGAAAGGGTTAACGGTGACCGTTAACCCTTCCGAGCTCTGATACTTTAATTAAAACAATCATTTTCTTTGGGCCCGTGAGGGTCAAGGCCCCGTCCGACAGCCCGGTAATTATCATTGCGATTATTATTTATGTTCAAAAATCATTTTCTCCAAGTTTTTCTTTGTTTTTGTTACTTTTCCTGATCAGATCCTGAAATTTTCTTTCTCCGTCGGGGAATAGACTAACTTACATAATTAACACCGGAGGCAATATTATAAAAGTAATTTTCGGAAGAATATTATGGGATTTTTTATCTCACGAAATTCATTTTTATATTGCAAAAGTGTACCGTTCTTTTTCTTGGAATTACATTATGTTTAAAATAAATTATGAATGTATGTAAGGTCTCGTTAAATTATGTAATGTATGTCAAGGATATTTTTTTTAATACATATTTATGCGACGAATTCTTACTCGTGAAACCTTCTAGTTTCTTAAATAAACGTGTATTAAATATTAATCCTGCAAAGTAAAAACGATTTAACCTTTTCAGTGCTACGCGCATGACGTACATGCTCAAACGAATCGTGCCCTCAATGCCACGCGCATCAGGTACATAATCGTAATTCTTTCAAACTTTAACTTGTCGTTACATGTAAACTAGATGGTGTTAAGCGGTGGTGTTTGTCTTAAAAATCAGATCATAAACACAGCTAACAATAAATATACAACATATTACAAGAAAGTTATGGAAACCATGTAAAATATAAATATGAAATATACCCATGCAAATCTCACAGTAGTATCGGCGACCGTGCTTCGGCTCAGCGGTTGCCAAAGATGTTCCAGGTACACGTTTGAATTTTTTATGGTATAAGAAAATTGCATTTCACACTTTTGATGTATATTTGCTAAATGCACATGCGATGTTCAGAAATGTAACAAAAAAAAATACGCTAGTAGATTTTAAAATAAATTTAATTTAACAATGTTTATTATCTTATTCATACCGTATTGTGGCATTCGTTTCCGAAAGAGTGTCGCCTCGTATATAATATAAATGAAATTCGTGAATAATTTCAGATATTTTTCAGCTAATTTTACGCACGAACTAGCTGATTTACCAATTATTTTAGGGCTGTGCGAGTTTTATCGTTTTCTTATCCGATCAAACCAACCTTTGCTTGCTTTGAAATCTTATTCTGCTCCAAGATTCTAATTATCCCAAAATTGATTTGTATATTCACAAGAATATGATGTAGGCTTAGTAAATTGAGGTCCTTTAACCGAATGCTCTATAAATTCTCCATTTCTATAATCAAAAAACGTCTGCTTTTAGAATTTTACAACTTTTTTTTAAGATTGTGATATAACGAATTCGCACTCGCCGGGGGTGCGATGAACGACGGATAATGTGTTCTTTTTTATGAATTGGTTTTTCATATACGAATTATTTACAACACCCAATACCTAGTTTGGTGAACATCGTCGGCCGGCCGGTTGATATTTTTGACTAATTCGATTTATTCGACTAAAAAAAATCACGAACAAAATTTGACGCACTTCTCAGAAAGGTTGGCGAGCCCCGGCGAGTCGCGCGCGACACAGTGAACATGTGTGCGTGAATCGATGAAGGTTGGCCGGACGCTGCGATCTGTTTCAGCAATTCGATCATTTGTTCGATTTATAATTACGAAAATAAAGCGAATCGAGTTTATTTTTTTAATTGAGATGGAACAACATATCCTAATTTACACGTTTGCATAGATCTCGTATAGGAAAATGGTATATTATAGCGGTAAAACGCGGTGTATACAAATCACCTCGCCAAAAAAATAATTTGGTAAAAAACGGTGTGGCAAACGGGCCATCGAAACGGTTAATAAAAATCCTGTGTAGGTCGTAGAATTGTATTTGATTTTCGGCTCCTATTTTATCAATTTCATACACAAGTGCGCAATTTATTAGAATAAAGTGCTGTCGAGGAAGAATGGTTCAATACAACCTCGAGACAAAAGGGTAACAGCCAAAACAAATATTTCATCAAAGATTTTTTTCAATAAAATATCAATACGCGAAAAAATTGCGTATCCTTTTGTATGAAACGTATTTTTGTGTCAAAATATATAAATATATTTTTTTACGAGTGCGCAAAAATGGAATATGAGAATAATACGTATTTTATTTTATTATATTTGCAAAAAATTACTGTAAATAAATTATAATGCTCAATATAATATTTATATCGATGAAAAAAAAAATGATAAAATAATCGCGCTCGCTCAAAATTCGAGAGTTTTTTCGCCCCCAAGTGCTTGTCAAATATAATGGAACATTGCAAATATTTGAGCGAGAAAATGTCAATAGAAATAAAAAGTGGTGTCTGTATCCACAGGCATAATATGCGCACGGCGAAAGAGTATTGCGAAAATAAAATTTGGATTTAATTAAATCCGCTTGTTATTATTATTTTCTTTTTTTTTGGAATGTTAAAAAGTTTCAGCGCGACAATAAATCTCGCGGGTCCAGACAGATTGCAAACTTAAGAATTAAATGGCACAGGAATGGCGACCGGGCCGGTAATGGTTAGAGCTTTCTCCCAGCTTTTCTCACCGGAAACGGAAGTGCCGGCGAAATATAGCCTCGGTGGTGGGGGGGCGCGTGTGCTCGGCCCTCCGCCACGACAACTTTATGTTTTTCTATGTAATGCCATAAATATGGTAATGGCAACACCGCTGTCGGCATCATATTTTACTGGGCCATATATACGACGGCATTTCAACAAATGATGATACAATCCCGCGAGTGTATAATATAGAAATTCAAATAATTGAGAGGGCAAATAAATTCATAAAAACACGATAAAAACCTTGTTCTTTCGAAAATAACAAATGTTACATTCGGATTGCTACAGAAAACCGGATTCAATTAATTACCTCAAGATATCCATGGGAACAAATACAACGCTTTTTTTTAATAGCAATAATTAAAATGGCGCAACGTTTCTTTCCCTTAATCCCTAGGGAATATATTATAAAAAGCTGATCTCAAAAGGTCAGATGAAAATGAAGAGGCTTTGCCTCGCAAGCAATAAATAGCCCAAGCAAGAAGCAATAAATTTGTTAACACATTGTTGTTCTTATGTTTTTATTTACACGGTTGATAAAAAAATATACGGATTTTATAAAAAATAATTTTATTATTGTGACGGTGTCATTTCACGTATTTTAAAGCGTTGAAAATGGAAAACGGGTATTTTTTTGGCAAAAACAACATTGTATTCGTAGATACAGATTAGAAAAAAATACTTAGACATGTGTATAAAAAATATTTTTCAAAACACTTAAAAGGATCGCATAAAAAAATACATATCAAAGTATATCTAAATAGAAAAAATATTATTATTATTTATTTATCCTTAAAGGATGGTAATTCATAAATGTAGTTATTTTTATAAACATATTTTCAATCGATTTATCATAGTTTTTATATGTTTTTATGTAACGGCGGCTCCTCCATGTACACTGCGGAGCTGCAGCACCCCCAAGTGGAAATTGAGGAAAATTGAGGGGCCATCATAGAGCAAACTGACTCCGGGAAGTCCACGTGAGTTTACTTACCAGACTGGTCACTACGGGTTTGGGTTCGGAAACTAACGGACTCCTCCGACGAGGATCCTCCGTCGACAGAGCGTCGTTGGGGTTGTGAGGGTTGTGCAACCGATCCCTCAGTCAGCCCCCGTGACCAGATGATGTAAGCTAAGTCTGATGCAAATGCAATTGTTGACAGCATAGCAACGGCGGCCCGCGTTGGAACATCCTTAACTTAAGAGTAAGGGATTGAGCGTTCGGAAGTGGCAACTCTGCACAATTCTGTCCACCTCGCTAGTCTTGCAGTGGTGAGCGCGAGGATAGTGGGGAGGGAATCGATCCTTCATTCCGTAACGTGAAACCAACGCATCTTGCAAGTGTACATGCAGAACGGATGTGGGGTCGCTCCTGACCTTACAGGGCCCTCCTTCCTCTTGATTCACCAAATCATAGTTTGGTGTGTCCTAAGGTAGAGGCCCATCCTATGTCTATTAATTACAAATTATCTGTTAGGGGTACCGGAAAGAAATCCATTTGTTTTTTCTCAAAATCAAAAGCATTGGCTTCGGGTTTGTTTATTTTATTCTTAAAAATTAAATAAAATATATGACACAAAAAATTAAGCCGAGGAACAGTAATATAGAAAAAACCGTGTTCAGGACAGACTGATTTAAAAAAAGACGAAAAAATGGATTTCTTTCCGGTATACCTAATATATGAAAATATGCATTTAATTTATATCTTGTGTTATGCTGCGAAGTGTAGAGCAAGAGCGCTGTCTGCTCGTCAACGCTAGCAACGTCGTGTATTGGTTGGATGCGGGCCGCAGAGGGGTGGGGGAATCTCGTCACTAAGCGCTGTGTTGCGCTGCGACTCGGTGCAGCTCCGCGCCGTCCATACTGAATTAATATAGCACAGCGTAGCTGCTTTTAGTCACGTGCCATTTGTCACTTATTAATTAATATTATTTAGCATTTTTACCTTAACGTATTTTTTATGTTTTAAATATGAGCGAAATACACTTTTTTAATTTTTAATCTTTCGCAGCACCACTAAACATTTTACCCACGAGCCGCCACTGTTCTTACGTGACATCACGCAGCATTTTAAATATACTGAATAGAATACTTCACACAGTATTCAAATATTTCATTATCCATTTCTCAAAAAGGTTCGCCAACGCTGATATAGTACAATACATTTTTAATGTGATTGGCTGACGCAATACTTATGTAATGTGCAGGCAAATTCACTGCAAAACTTCTTCTATTAAAAAAATATTCTTTGGCGTTTTTCATATAGCGCACAAATATCGCATGAAAAAAGAGCGCACAAAAAATGTTTGACTCTATTTGATACAAAATAATATTTATGAACGGGCTGAAAATTTCGCGTGTTTTTATATCAAACCTTGTATATTGTGAACATTAGTATAAGTCAGTGGTCGACAATCCGGCACTCGTGGGCACCCAAGTGCCCACGACGCATATTTATAATGCTCGCCACGAACATTAAAATAATATATAAGACGAATGAATCTAAATTACAGTCGTAAGAAAAACATAGTAAGTAATCATGACCTTAAATTTTTTATTCATTTAATGCATAAGATCATAAATATATTTAGCTCACGGCCATTCAGCTCAAGTTTTAAAATACATTTTATTTATATCAATAAAATATGTTATCGAAGCAATACTTATATATTTGTAATTTTCTTAAATTAGGAACGAAAAAAATATAATAAACAGATGTATTTTTGCTCCATAATTGTATCGTTTGCAAATTCGATCGTTTGTAGTTGTATTTCACAAAAGACGACAAGATTTTATCACAAAGATCATATTTTAATAGAACGATAAACCCTGTTTGTACGAGCCGCCGAACGATTGAATGATAAATAAACAATTTCCGTTTATTGGTAACTTTATTATCAGTCCCGCAGATTCAATAAGTGAAAAGCGTAGGATCGCCCGCGCTCTACACAGAATCTCTGGTTTCGCATTCATTATTATTTCATTCGTTTGATATATTTTTGGTACCGGAATTGATTATGGAGTCGCGGGATTACATAAATATACAGGAAATCCCCGTTCATCGCGCCCCCGGCGAGTACGGATACGTTATAATGCGTTACTGGAGTTTTCTGGGCACTTATTTGTCCTTGACACGTGCCAGAAATTGTCACAATGAGTGGTGAAACAAAAGAATGCTAGTACATGACCCTAGCAGGGTTGAGCCAGTGCATTTGGGTTTATCCTTCAGTGTAAGATTAGCTGCAATTTCAAACGCATG
>JAGXCT010035044.1:0-14427 GCA_022495035.1 Philopotamus ludificatus
TTGTTTTTTCTGACCGCGTAAAATGGGTACCGCGTAAATCGAGGGATTGGTGTATCTGCTAAATATCGCATTTTAGTACAACAATTATCATTCTGATGATATTTTACAAAATCATCCATACCTTTATTCAGGAAAAGGATTAACAAATCAATATTAAGTTCCCTGAATCGTCATAAAACTTTATCTCTAGATAACCACGTGACTTTAGTGTGAAAAGGCAGACATTCGTATATAGTTTTTTTAAAAATACGTATTTGTAAAGGTCTCGATTTGATGAATATTATCATATTTACAACTTGGTCTAGTACAGATTCTAGTGCTGCTAGTAATTTTACTAGAGATTCTTTATAAAAAATAGTCCGTAGATATAATGTCCTTGTCTTTGCAAGGGTAACAAATTATTTAACCTTGCCGATTGGGTCTATTTGGGGTCCAAGTTTTTGATTTTTCTTGAATAACTTTTCTAATATAAATCCTACGTTATTTTTTGTATTTGTCTAAAAAAATCTAAAGAATAAACAATTATTGATCTTCATTGCCCGCAGTTGCGAAAAATAATAAAACAACAAATATACGTTTCTATTAGAACGTGCTTTTTTGCCATGTTTTTTCTCGCTAGCATCTTATACGATGTGGAAGTGCGAGTGAAACCGTACTAGTAAAACGTGCGGCGAGCAAATTATGAAGCATATCATGAATTACTATTTTTATTCTTAGAATATTCCATTTTTGAAAAAAAAAATCAATATATTGCTGAAGAATTCATCAATATCTTGACTTAAATTGCTTGAGGGGTATTTTCCATTATAAATAGACCCCTTCGGATGACGCGGTTGGTTTCAAATAATATAAAAACAATTCTAATAATAATAATCGGATCATTTTTTGATCAAACCTTGCATAATAAAATGGCAATATAATTTGCATAACATGCGACGATCTCAATTAATCTGATTAATTATTTTTACGATTATTGCGTGACCGATTTATGGATAAAATCGTAAATAATGTAATAAATTTATCTTAAAAAAGGCATAGGGGTGTGGCTGAATACGTGTACGTTGATTCGCCAAATATTTTGAACACTGCGTCAGCGCATAGCTCGAAAAATGGTTATTTTGGTTTATTTAAAATAGATTTTTTCGGAGCAATTGTACGCTATTTGCTTTCGGCAAATGTTTACTTTTATATTTTGAATTGCGTTATCACTAAATGCAAACAAGACGTGATAATGCCGGCAGCACGAACCGCCGATTAGCATCCGATATGTGTCTGACAATAATGCAGAAAAAAATTGCGATAGAGTACTTTTCAATTATAAAAATTTGCATAAATCATCCGCATCGAGAATACAATCCACTGCGTAAATAATGTCGGTTAATAAACGAAAATTTAAACCCAATTTAAATATGCAAATGTCAGCGCGGTCCTCTAAAAAATCAATATTGATGGTATTTAATTAAGTCCCATGGTGCATTGTCAGCTTAAGTCATTTTTCAACAAAACAAGTCTTTGTGCCGCAAAACAAATGGATGGAACAATATCAAAATTTCGATTTGCATAACAAATAAACACGCCGCGCAACAAAAGCGATTTTCCCAAAATTTTCTGCACGCAAATTAATCTTACCTTTGAATACCAAAGAAATATTGCGGCCATACCTTCGTTTAACGGATCGAATCTCATTAAACATGTATTATGCAATGCGAATTCTCTGACATAGTTATATATATATATAAGATATTGAAAATCTTTGCGAATCGCGAAAACCGAATTTCCGCGATGAAAACGCGCGATGGAAAATTAAATTACGCCGCTGAATAATTACTTCCTGTGCATTATGAAAATCATGTTTTGCATCCGAAATTGTGACGCAAAAATGTGGATGAATTTCGTGTTTTGCAGAGACGAAGAAGAGCGTCGTGTAATTTATCTCGCGAAACATCTGCTTGCCGTGCCGAATGCACAGAACTTTGCAAAACACGGTTTGATAAACACTGGTACACGCGGAACAAAGGGGGATGAACAAAAAAAACCCACCAGAAAATTCATGAAAATTAGAAAAGAAATTTATTACCGGAAATCTTGGAAGATTGGATACAGGAAAAGAATAATGTAAAAAAATATTTAATCCATTTTAAAAAAATGAAAAAAATACCACGAACAACATCACAAGAAAATATCGTGCAATAAATGTAAATAACTCTACCTAGACGAGTGCGTTATTTGTCTGAAAGAAACATTTACTATGTAAAATTGTGTATTCATTCAAATAAAACCATATATTTTATATACAAAAAAATCCATTTATTTTATTTAAATACCGTGGGGGTCGGTCACCGGTGACCGACATTTAAGACTAGCTCTTACTTTTTACAAAATTATCTTTTATTTGAGAAAATTCTCTAAAAATTGCTTGGAGCTGGTACAAACTTTTTGAAAAAACCTTTGGAGTGCAAAGGGTTAATATACTTGGAACATAAACTAGCCTAAAAAACCACACATATAAAGATGGATCGTATGAACCCTATTGGCTGCCGAGATGTATCAATATCACAAAATAACGAAATATTCAGCAGTTAACGGGTTAAAATGCTATAAAATGTGATCCAGTTTCATAACTTTTTTCTAATCTTGTCTTTATTTATTTGGTTTTTATTTCTGTCCACATGCAAAAATTATGCTTCATGGTGTTTATTAAAAATTTAGAACCACTAGAGATAACGGACTATAGCATAAAAATGCGAAAAAAAACATAAATATAATGGCGAAAAGAATGTAATGGCGAAAGGGGTCACCGGTGACCCCCAGTAACCATTTATATTGACTCTATGGACAAACCAATGTGAAACTAGCGCAGTATTCAACGTGTTTAATAGTAATAGTTCCTATATCTTTTTATCTAGAGTCTAGTTTATATATCTAGATCTTAAGATTAGTCGATACGTCACTGAGACTCGAAAACAACTCAGTCGTACGAAAGGGGTCTATCAAAGACCTATGAATTATTCATCAATATTTTGACATTTTTTTAAAAATGGAATATTCTAAGTATAAAAATAGTGATTCTTCATAATCTGGTGGATATTTTGGATTTTTCATCTAATCAATATGACGCGTAAATGAGAGGCGCACTCGTCGATGTCTCGCTACAGACTGAGCACACGCTGCCGACTGAGTTCTCACGGCACGTGTCACTAATATGTTATACTTGCACTTCGCACATTGTACTGGATGCGAGCGAGAAAAGACATCACGCCAGTGGCAACAATAAGCCAATATTATTATTTTTTTAGCAATGCGGACATTAGTTGTCAATGATTATTTAAAATATCTACTCTCTAGATTTTTTAAACAAATACAAGAAGTTTGCGACATGTAGGATTCATATTAAGAGTTATTCGAGAAAATCAAAAACCTGGATTAGGCTAGGCTAGGTTAAAACTGCAACATATGTATTAATACAATAATAATTAAATATCGACTAAATGTTGGACTAAATTTAAATTAAAAGGCATTAACAGGAATATCGCAAATAACAGGGAGTTTCAATAGTGTTGACGTGAACTCGAGATTGGCATCGTGATATTGATCGTAGCTGGCAACACTGAGTTACTTTTGTAGAGCTGTCAGATTTGACACCTGCATGTCCGCACTTTTATCTACTAGAGCTTATAAAAAAATCCACGTGTACATACCCTGAACATTTGAATAAAATTTAAATGTTTTTATATATCGCTCTTTTTTAGGATAAAACAAATTCTGAATAAATCTGAAAACATATGGTATGAACAAATTAAAAATATTCTGATTGACATCATTGGATTTAAATTCAAGTGGAAAACCGAGTATTAATTATTTTTATTCATATCAAACGCATCAATTAATCCTGGAAAAAAACGATTTCCAGAGAAAATCCATGAATTAGATACACTGTATAAAATACAAAATAATTCTATTTTATATATAAGATCGTGGAAATAAGAAAACGGATGCAGTTTCTGAAAAGCAAACATATACATGCACATATTGGTCGGATGCATTCAATCAAACAAAGCTCACGTCTAAGCTTCAAGCACGAATGCTCATTTCAAAGCTCTCTATCTCCAAGAACCACTCGCGGAACAACAATGCAGAGTTGCCTCAACCAATGGCGTGATCATGGCGTTGCTTAGATATTGAAATATGGTCGAAAGCACATAATGTTTTGAGGTGTAGCATGAAATTCAGGCACGCCAACCTCGTGTTAGTCCATAAACTGCCATTCGAGGGTGTGCGCCCTTCTTATCGTCAGAACTTAGCAACTAACCGCACGCCATACTGGAAAATGGACGATTAGGCCTCTATATCCGGTCGTTATTAGAACCATACTATTTATATGGACGCACGATAAATTTTCGGGGATAATTACGGAGGAAATTTTTCAATAAACACGATTCAAAGTAAATCTGAATGAAAATTCTTTTAAACATTGTTGTATGCCGGTTCAGTGAATCTTCAGAAGAATGTCTGCGATTCTGACTCTCAATAAGCCAGCAATTTAATTTAAAAAAGCCGTTTGTATTTTCCTAGTGTATCGGGGGTATAATATAAGTACTACGCATGCACATAAATCACGAAAATATCTTATTATTTGCATATATATCTATACGCATAAAGAAAATAGAAAATCGAAGCATAACCAAGAAAGTTTAATAATACATATATGTGTATGAAAAACTCTCATATTATGTGCACGTAGAATCGAGCTTTTCCATAAAGCTAAAAGCGTCATAAATAAAATTCGTATGAGAATAAGAATAATCGCTTTTGTATTATTTTGCATTGTTTAAAATATATACGGTGGAAACTTGATCCAATTTTTCGAAAAACCCACAAAAAACGATGAATGCAAGATAATAATCTACAAAAGCGTTTTTATTACAGAAAAATTTACCCATTTATCTTTTCAATTGAGAGCTGGTGGTGTTTAGTCTTAGTCGTTTCGCAAGATTAACTCGCTTTTCTTCTAGATTTCCGTTAATCTCATAAATTATTTCCAATTTCTAGGCTAGAGTTTGACATTCTTAGAGTGAAATATTTTATTAAAAATAATGTGGATAAAAAATTACTATTCCTCACTTTTGTTTAATTTAATTTTTACAGTCCCGTTTCATTTGGTACATTTTTATTTCCCGCAATTTACGTTTAAAATATTGAAAATGCGAATCAATTTTAAAACATATTTAAAAAAATCCACTGACGCGTTTTTAAATGTCTGTCATTACCGACAAAATATGCTGCAAATAAAAAGCACGGATGACTTCAAAATTGTTTAAAAAACAACTTTTAAGCTTAGATGCTTTTGAAATATCTTATTCCTAGATCTCATCCACAAATTGTACACCTAGGAATATGAAATTAACCCTTTTCTCTTCAAACTGCACTAGTGAACTGCAGCCATTGGACTTGTAATATGGACCAATAACCCTTGTAAGCCATGGACCAATAATACGTGTTTTTAAATAAAAAATCTGGTTTTATCAAAATTAGAACGACGAAAAGATCCCAAAAAAATTAAGGTATATTTTTTAGACGCAATGCATTACACCTGATAGAGCATGAGGTAAAATTAAATAAATTACTATCAAAAATTGTTTTCGAAGAGGTGGAAACTGGATCTTGGAGCTGGAAACTTGACATTAACGTGATGACATCTGAAGATATAGTGGATAGTCACATCCACGAAAACTTACCAGATAATAATTCATCTAAGAAAAGTCAAGTGTTGTCACGTGTCGGTATTGGATGTGGCGGCGATGGTGGTTGGGCACAATCATGGTTTCGTAGATTCTGTGGAGCTATGAGGAGCCATGCCGCCATTGTGTCTGCCACCATGCAGACAGCTGGAGCCATTGTGTCTGTCTGCTTATGGCTGGTAACCTGACCCATATTCAAAGAGCCTAGATAACCTGAAGACTATCAAGGTTGGGACGGACGTGTCCCTGCTGGAGACCGCGTAGTGACCTCCAGATGGCAAAGACCCGCCTCAGGGTTAGAAGGCCACTTAAAAAATTTCCAATAATAGAAGATGCTATGAGGCATATTGAGGACCTTAAAATCGAAATAAAAATAATTTTCATTTTTTTTTCTAACCCGCAATCTACGTTTTCCCTTCAGTTACGTTTTTTTTATCGATCCCTTTAAAAGCGTAAAAAGGGGTTTCACTTTAGTGCTCTTTAAATTCTGTATATTTTTAATAAAGATGCATACAATCAAATCTATCAATTGGAGTAATAATTAACACGGGATCATATTTCCCTTTGTTCTAAAGAGTGTTTGGCGAGGACCATTAAAAAGGACAATAGATTTTAAAAAAATACGATTAATGCGAATAATATTTGTATGTTCATTTTCTTTGCAACATAGCTCGCAAATATTTCATAAGGACTCGGAAAACTCGAACAAACAAACGTAACAAACAAGTTGTAAAAGTTTAGTACGAGAACATAGACGTTGGGATTCTGTAAATATCAAATTGACACGTAAATTTATGTCGCCAATAAAACAACTAGCAATTTTCGTTTCGTTGCAAAATTAAACAAAAATATATTAGCGTTTGTCTGAACAAAAAATAGCTTTCGCCGTGTTTTCATTAGGGTTTCGGGGGCATTTGTCGCAATTAAAATTTTGAGTAGTCGCGTGAAGCCGTAAGGAATTTTGCCATATAACACAATACCAACGTTACTCCTCTCTCCGAAATGACATTTAATTAAATTACGCGGCGACGATCCGGTGTCGCCATTATCCAATTCCGACACGGTCTTGTTCAAGAACTCGTGTTATTCGAAGGTAAAACTTATTTCATTAAGCGCACGCACCCAGTGCCTTTCCACGTCAACCTGTTGATGAAGCTTTCGAGGGTCGAAAGTGAGATATGATGAACAACCTGGGGAGGAGTAGTCACGAAACATGACATGGCCACATGTCAAGAAACTTGAAAACCGACGATGCGAAAATAGAAATGCGCATTTTCCCTCAAAGTAATTGCGTTATAACATGGAATAATATATTTTATTAAATTATAAATTGGATAAAAGTATTTTTATATGATAAAGGTAATTTTTAAAGAACATCTTAGAATTTCTAGAACCATCTGTACTAATGACGATTAATTGTCGATGTAAGACTTAGTACAAGAAGAAAAACTCAGTCAACATACGTTAATATATAAATTTAATATGAAAGAACCTCTTTCATAGATCTTTCTGGAAAATATCTTAGAGAGCATA
This sequence comes from Philopotamus ludificatus, assembly GCA_022495035.1. Taxonomy (NCBI): domain Eukaryota; kingdom Metazoa; phylum Arthropoda; class Insecta; order Trichoptera; family Philopotamidae; genus Philopotamus; species Philopotamus ludificatus. The sequence continues at coordinate 7,272 of JAGXCT010035044.1, forward strand.
GCAAATAATACATCAAGACTTGTTGTACACGACTGGGTAGAAAATTTCCAACTAGATGAATCAAAACATGTAGTTCCTCACCAACCTACTTTAAGATGGAGAAAGAATCGTATACATAGTCCAAAAAAATAGGTATCATTCTTTTGGATTTCAACACGAGAAAAGGAACGAAGAAGGCCTAGTCAATAATCATTTCTAAATCCTGTTAAATAGTCATGAAGATAATTAAAGCAACAGAATTGGTTTTAGATATTAAAATTGAACAACAATGTAAATTTAAAGGATGAACTTGAATCAAGACAGCCCTCACAATGCATCAAAATCGTTACATCCCTCTAACTTAGAGCCTTGGTCTAATATAACACGATCCAAAGCAATGTCGTTCCATTTTCTAGTTAGTTTCAATGATGCAGCATCCGGATACATTAATGTAGGGATTCCGAACTTTTTACCTACATAGACCCCTTTTAAGTTCATGATTTTCTTCATAGACCCCCCTACATTTTTTCCTCCAATATTTCTGACGTACGAGTTTCGACAGTTAAGCATTTTTTTTAGAAAATTATCGAATTGAAAATCCCAACCCTTTTCCTGCATAGGATTTAACTAAATATTTTTCTTCATAGACCCCCTTAAATTTGTTTCTCCAATCTACGGCAGAAATGCACATACGGCGACCCGTGGTTGGAGATTGTACTAAAGTTTTATGTGAAAAATCTGCATTTTTTTATTAAAATTTAAACTCAATTACAGAATTGAAAATTAACCGTTGCTTTTCGAGAACTAACGAACTTCCGCATGAAGAAGTAAACTACTATAAGCATAATTGAGCAAAAAGGCGATTATTCATAGCCTTGGTTTTAATTAAATAAAATTAACCCCTGGAACGCTATAGACCCTTTACAAACTTCTATAGACCTCCAAGGGGTCCATCTGAACTCCGTCTAGTCCACACGTCATAATTGGGTCAGATTCTAGTACACAAATTAAAGAATTATTCCAGAAACATGGCAAATCCATGCCTCAAAGCATAGATATGTTTAAAGCGCAATGAAAAATTAAATAAAATAAGGAATCGAAAATAAATAAGAGTTTTGGAATCGAGTCCAAAATCGACCCATCTAATCGTTTCAGTTCCACAGACCACAACCTAAAGAGAAAAATGTTTTAAAAATACATTCTACCCTCAGTTATCTGTACAACAATTTATATAATCACGGCAAAACCTTTAAAGCTAAAAGTTTTAGTTGAGAAATCGATACAATGTACTAATAACTGCGACATCTGGTCCCTAAGCGGGTCAATCGGAATGTTGAAACCCTTTCAAGTAGCATAATCTACCCTACTAAAGTTTAAAGGATTGAACTTTGAAATATTGCCTCATCCACCATATTCACCAGACATCTCGACAACAGATTATTGCTCATTTAAGCGTTTCGACAATATCTCAACGATCTCGAACAACGTAGCAGCTGCCAAAAATACATTTCGAGATTTTATCCATATCGTATAAATATAATTATTATTATTTTCATAATAGCCGTCATAAAACAATATAGATTTTCTGTTGTCGTAACGCTTGTACCCTTAATATTAATTGAAGGTTTATCCTATTGAGATACGACGAAAAAATTGGCACAGCTCCCAAGTCACAGTGTCTGCGTTAATTATCCAAATTTACGACAAAACAATTAATTGTACGTCGCGTATTTTTTTTTATATAAATTTTGCATATATTTGAATGTATTAATTGCGAGAGAAACAACAGTACGCATTTTGACATTATAGCTGCGGAAGTATGCAAATTCCACACGAATTCATTTCACCTGAATTCCCAAATTACAATTTTGACACAAAATCCAACGAAACACATTGCAAATTGGATGTCGATCGTTCTCAGTAATCGTAATTACTTCTCAATGACACGCAATTAATATATTTGATATGAAAACGCAATCTATACTATTCGAAATACAACATGTAGTTGCTATCTATCTATGATTTATGTCAGATCTTGGAAATAATGTGAGATGCATTTGATAATGTCAAATGAGATTATGGATATTATTTTGCTACTGTCATATAAAAAAAATATCATTAAAACGAATAAATTGTGCGTAATAAAAAAAGATTTTCATAATGATATTGACGTAATATGTTTGTTTACCCGAGTATGAGGCTGTAGACAGGAGACAAAGGCTTTTCGAATGTAAATTGCGAACAATAACGAGAAGCAAATAAATTAAGAGTTCAAAAATGACAAAAAAAACAATACTGCGATCATGAAAAACATATGGGGATGAAAAAATATTCATCTCACATTCCAGAGAATATTAAATTTGGAACGAACGTTGTTTTATGATTAAGATAGAGTGGAATTTAGTTGGATTCGTTTTGAAAATGTAATATGTTCACAGTGCCGAGGGATAGAACAAACTAATTTAATTTTCTATCGCATTAAAACAACATGTATTCATACTTAAAACTGGAGAAAAATGCCATTTTCTAAAATAAATTTTGTTGTATAAAATAATTTTCCTAATAATGCTCGGGAAAATGTTTCGTGCAACGAATGCATGAATGAAAATGTCTGAAAGAAAATATCGCATCACAACATCTGCAAAAAGGGTCTGGCAGAGATAATTACGAAACGCGAGAATTTCAAATAAAGGATACAAAAAAAGCTTTGAAATATGAGTCCGTCGCAGGCTTTCGTGGAAATAAAAATATGTAAACCTACACCAGAAACGGTTTAAGTTCGCTTTAAAAATTCAACGCCAAATTTGCAAAGATATGTACAGGGACTATGAAAGTATTCCGAGTGCTTTTTCCAATACCCCGAGAAAGAATCATTTCGGGAAAACGTGCCGAGAAAATAAAGCACGCCTACAAAATAGGCTTAAATTAAATAGTTTAAAGGGCATAAATAAACTCGCAATAAAAATCATACATAAAGTTTTACGATTGCATATTTATGAGTTAAACGAAAGCTAAACCGTAATAAACCGCACATTTATTTTAAAAAATAATATCCGTCAGTATTTTATATTGAAATAAATCGACTATAATTTAAAAAAATCCGCATATGTTTTAATCAAATCTCGTATAGTAAAATAATAATGTTTTAATATCGGAATTAAAATATTAATATTAATCAAATCCACTAGGATTTCACTTAGCACAGTAAATATTTACAAAACCCTAAATATACAAAATATACAACATTTCACGATTCCGCAAAACCTTTCGATATAATACTGAAAACAATACCAGTTTTTAATAATAAATTTAAATTTGCCATTATTTCTAGTATAATATATATTAGAATGGACATCAGAATACAATGTGCCAGGTGTTCCACGTGGCTAAATCTCCCGCAGGCAAATATTAATACACCAACAATGGCTTCTCGCAATAATAAACGACAATAGACACAATAATTTACGTAAAATTCGTAATGAATACAGCGATTTTAAACGTCACGGGATTTGATTAATGGTTGTTAATGTGTTATTGATTCGATTGCGATATTATCTGCTAAGGCAGAGGCGTGACATTCGACCATTTACCCTCACCGCACATTTTCATTCAATAAAATTAATTAAAAAAAATATGTACAGTGGACATACAATACGACACTGCTATGTAAACAAAGAAAAATTCATAAATAAATATTCCACAAATTGATTTTTGAATAGGTAAATATAGAAAAATGACAGGCTCATTTGTATTCAGTGGAAAAAATACGTCACTCATACGTCATTTTCAATTTGGCTCGTATGAAAATAGTTAGAATTTTGCCATAAATATAAAATTTCATATCAAAATTTGTGGAAATAAACTCAACACGGCGTAATAAATTATTCAAAAATATTCTGAGACCACGCGTAAATTTTAAATGAACATGAAAATTATGTTATGAAAAGTATCAGGAAAATGTGCGACCTTGACCTACACTATTTATAAAGAAAAATAAATAACGTCGTGTTTGTGTACGGAGTAATAATTTTTGGGTCTACATGTGTGCCTAGTGATTAGACAAATCAGAGCCCTTTTAAAATGAGGTTTATTTAAATCTTGAGATGCTGAACGTCAGCATTATTCAACTGATTTAAATCTATGGATCAAGATGATTTAGATTTTTTACGATAGATCACAAATGTATTAATGGTTCTTGAAGAAATACAACCACAGATGAAAATGCATTAGAGATGTATAATCGAAATTCACATATCTCTAAAAACCTAGCCGTGCCGATGGAGTATATTAGGTAACCAAAGTTTTTGTCTAAAGAATAAATATTAATTATAATCATTGTCCTTTATTTTCTGCAATTGCGAAAAAAAACAACAATATTAGCTGCAGTACGAGTAGTAGTCGAGTGTTGTCGCGTGCCGGTATTAGACGTGGTGGCGATGGCGGTTGGGCACAATCGTAGTTTCGTGGACTCTACGGAGCTATGAGGAGCCAGGCCGCTATCCAGGCCAATTCAGTGACGTGTGTGCTGCAGGAGGTGCCCGTAGCACCCGATCAGACCGTGAATTAAATACGAATTGGCCATAACCTCGTCTGATAATTATTGTTACAATCCGCGCGTGACAGCTCGGCTCCCGGGCTCTGGCTGGCGACCTGACCCGTATTCGAAGAGCCTAGATAACCTGGAGAACGTCCGTCCACGGTCATGACATCATGACTGAGACGGAGGTGTTCTCCAGGTGGCCAAGACCCGCCTCAGGGTTATAAGGCCATGTAAGTAAGTACGTAAGTAAGTACGATGTACAGAGCGCGAGTGACACGTGCTGCAAGAGCTCAGTCTGGAGCGAGACATCGCCGAGAGCCTTTTCAAATTATGAAGCATATCATTAATAACTATTTTTATTCTTAGAATAATCCTTCTAAATAAAAACCAGTGTATAGATGAAGAATTTATCAAAATCTTGCCTTGAAATGCTTGGGGTATCTGAGAAACCCCTTGGAACGACGCGGTTGTTTTCGAGCCGCCGTGACAGATGGGTTAATATCCGATTCTCATCTGGAGAATATTAGCATGGTTTTATCAATCAAATGATCAAAAGTTTCCATGACAGTGAGCTCCTGATCAGGTCTAAGATTCATAGACGAAACTCCGTAATTAGTACAGTAAACCCCCCTATAACGTACATTGCTATAACGTCTCCCCCTATAACGTTTGCGGCAGTTTTTTCCTATAACATCAAACCCCCCCCTATAACGTACAAATTTTAAAACGCTAAATAGAATTTACATAAAAATATTTTATAATTTTATAAAATTAACTAATAAAATGTCGCGTTGATCTTCCCTGCCCGCAAGTTGTGGGAAGATTACATCAGCCAAAATACGAAAGGATATCGCTCATTTGAGCTGGTAAACAAGTAAAAATGTAAAAAAAAGAAAAATTAAAATGTTTGATGCACTGATCTCTTCAATCAAAAAATAAAATTACCCCCCTATAACGTGGAGCCTATCTGGACGTTTTAGGGAGGTTTACTGTATTAGTAGTCAAGAATACTCACTCCATCTTGAACCATTGGACTACTGAAAAGTTGCTAGTTAATACAAACAATAAAGATTTTTCTGAAGATCTTCAGTCTAAGGACTAGTGGACGCAATCCACATTATCAAAACTCACACAGATATAGAAAAGCTAGTAATCATGAAAACAATGTGAGAGACTGAAAAGACGTCCACGAAAAAATAATTGGATTCATTGAAAAATTGGTCCAATAAGACGAAACGGAAACTAGCAACTACTTGTAAAAGATACAACTCTTATACAAAGAGAACAAATTTTCCGAATAAAATTGCCATGTGATTCTCAGCATGTGATTAAAAATCAAGAAAATATATTAAATCTAATGATAACATTTAATTGAAACCGAAAACTCCTAATATTAACCATCCAGGTCGATCGTCACCATTATCAGATGTGATATAGTGTTTCAACACAATAATTAATAATTCTGAAAGCAGTTGAAATTGAAAATTCTATTAATGCATACTTGGGAAATTCTGATTTTCACTGGTTTGAATCATTGCATAATTATTTAAATTAAATGAAGCACCAGAGAATATGAAAACATTAGATCAATGCCATTGAAATGGAGAAACAATAATTTAAAATTATATTAATGATTAAATGGAATTATAAATTACCTTTTTTTCTAAAAGCTGATATTATTTAGATAAGGATACGTGTCCAATAGTGTTATTATTACATGGAATAGTTTCAATATGGAATCTTTTGACGTATTCCATTAGAAAAGGCATCGGAACATGCAACTCAATTAATGGAAAACCATCACAGAACACCGCGGACGCCAGACTACCAATTCCATACAGAATCCGGAATAAAAATAAAAAGGAAATAATTATGCCAGAGCTCTGTGCACGGTTCACAGACTCCATATATACACGGTGTCGGATATGTGAATAATGCAAAACCATGACGTGTGGTATTGTCAACGCACTAACTGTACCGAGAGTAATATCGAAATAAAAATTTAAGCCGATGGATGGACCGGACAGGGGTTTTGCATCGTTACATAAAAAAAAAGTATTTAAAAAATCATAAATATTCAACGTATGTATGACATACTAATGCAAATGAAATAATTAGCATAGTGCTGTATTTTGAGAACAATCGGAGCTCGTCGCATAACGATGGAAAAGTGACTCGGCATTAGCATTTATTTTTGCCACAGTGCTAAAATCTTTATTTTTGAAAGATTGATTGATACCAGTTTGCGCCGATGGTAATAATAATGAAATCTAAACGTATGAAATATAGCGATAGTTGTTTGCAAACTCTGTAAAGTTGGCGTTTACACGAACTTAGAAGAGACTTAGAACAACATGGTATTACAAGAGTGTGGAGCGAGACTCATATTATTAAAAGCTATTTTAATGGCATAAAATAGCCAAAACTATTTTTTCACTAATATTTTATACAATTTATCTTAAACTTTGATACCGTATTTATACAGAGTTGAGTTGAAGACATTGATCTGCTCAAAAAAATTATATGTGAAAGTAAAAAACTAGGACTCGAGATCAACATTACTAAAACCAAGCTGATGATCATCGACAGAAGTAATCAGCTATCCAGATCTGTTAATCTTCCGGATCTGGAGAGGGT